>JAJDFE020000263.1:0-46758 GCA_021527465.2 Geoglossum glabrum | reverse complement strand
TGTTGACCGATGAGGTTGCAAGAGGCATCCTCGTCGGTCTCTAATAGGGGTTCGCGAGCCGCGAACCTTGGCGGTGCAAGCATGGCTCGCTCCGCGGTCCGAGCTCTCGTATGGCCGTTACATATATGTTCCTGTAAAGAGTGCTTCATCTCGAATTGGAAATAGCATATGACATAACTCTTCAGCCAAATGCTTTACGCCCTCAAATTGTGGCGGGAACTCAGCAGTGATGTTCTTAAATCCTCTTTTGCCTATATCCCAACCCTTATTTCCAGCTATGTCTTCATAGGTTCCTGTGTACTAGCACCGGAGCCTGCTTGTCTCTGGTAAAATTTTGTTCTTCTTTTAACCGTAACAGATAATTACCCACAAAAAGACATAGAAAAAAGACTCTAAGTTGTGGCGATACATATGCACTCTGCCTTCAAGTATCTCGATCGCCATGAATTCTATCATACCAGTCCAGTGTCTTGCTCCGCTTGGTCCACTGTCCAACTCCTTTACCAGTTCGAGATCGATCAGCATTCTACTTAAGTCTTCTTTCTTCTCTACATCCGTAATAATGACGTTATTCTTATAGATGTTACAATGAAGTATCTTTCCATCTTGATAAAGAGATCTGTGGCCCTTGATGACATCACGACACACCTCTAAAAACTCTAAGACAGACTCAAACTCATGAATTGCTCGTCCTGGGGGGGAGACGATTAGGCAACAGAATATTCGATTATCGAATGATTCGTCGTCGGCGTCCCTTGGGAGCATCAAACTGGTCGCTGTAATGGCCATACAGGAGCTCGGACCGCGGAGCGAGCCATGCTTGCACCGCCAAGGTTCGCGGCTCGCGAACCCCTATTAGAGACCAACGAGGATACTTCTTGCAACCTCATCGGTCAACACATGTATTGTATATAGAGCATCATTAGAATAGAGCTATATCTGCATCACTACATCTACGGACTACGAGCCTATACGAACTATCGAGCTCATAGTACCAACCGTACGCCCGTCTACCACATACCGAGCCCGGGCACCTGCGACCAACCGTCTAGGCCCTAACAGTCGCTTTGGGCTCCTCAATGCTATATTTGTTGACTCTCTCCATACTACCACCTTACTCTGTAGTAACCTGGCTCGTGATATCTGACCGTCTGCAGCTGCTACCTAATCTGGACTGCTTTAACTGATGAAGCTCAGCTTCGCCATATCGCTTTCTTTTCTGTTCCGACGATAATGACTTGAAGGTAACTCCGCCGATGCCCAGGCCCGCACTTCTCGATTGACTCTTTTTAGAACTAACGCTTTTCGTTCTCGACTGGGTCTGGCTGATCGGTCCACTGGTAGCTGATGGAAACTATCATGGTTTCCCAAATTGCAGTCCTTGGCGCAGATTTGCGATACTATCAAGATCTTGATAACCAAAGAGCTGTGCAACACCCCATACTCCTCTCTCTTTAGCAAGTTTCAACAGCTCTCCTTCTGCTTGCTTCTTTTCTGACCACCAGGAAAATTTGACTACAAATTCCTAATCCTCTATACCCAGCCTCTTTGCTCGGTAACAGGTAGTCCCCCTGCAAACAATTGCGTATTGTAGGGCAATTGGCTCGTCTTCCAGGCAAAGTTTTTTCTCCACAATCTTACTATCTGCTTTAAACATGACGTACTTGCCATGCTTGTCCTCTTTAATATATGTGTTTAAACTCAACTCCTTATTGCTTATCATTATATAGCCAATTATGACCTTGATAAAGTGATCCGGGTTCTTATGAAGATCAAATTTCTTACAGCTGTATGGTCCAAATCAGTCAATTACCCATAGTTCCACTATGAATCCACGAATAATAAAGCCATGTAGAAATAAGCATGTAGGTTGACTTGTAAACACTTCTCATGCATATCTGCAGAATTTAGCAAACTTATCTGGATAATTTTTTGAGATACTTTCCTTAAGCTCTCCAATGACTTGCATATCGATTCAGTTGTATCTTCCATCACACTTGGTAGTACCTAAAGGCGCTACAAAGAGATTGGGCTGGTAGCCACAGTTGGAACTATTTAGTGACTGCTTATAAGAGGTATAGTACATGCTGCGCCCTTTTGAAAAGAATGCTGACTGAAATCTCCAAAACCACTCTAAGAAAGCACTTTGAGATGGCGGATTTGGATAATCCATCCAGCGACCGTCGATTGTCTATGGGCTCGCATCTCGAATAATCTGCTCTGCAGTTGACGACCAAGACTTCCCCTCAAAGTACTTCTCGTAGAAGCCTTTTGTATCATTATAGATGCAGCTGTTAACTTCCTGAAGGATGCATTCATCCAACTTCTTGTGAATCTGTTCCTTGCCCTACTATGAGCCCGAAGTGGATTTAAGCGGGGTGTCGAGGATGCCTTTATTGAAGACAGTCAGTAGCGTAGTCACCTTTGGTAGTGTAACGAGGGTAAAGACAGTATTCCATATCTCTAGGTCGGATACACCACCAATAATTCGCTCGAGTAGCGGGATTACTAATTTGACGTCAAAATCACCAGAATTAGCTTGAGATCCAAGATCAAAGAGATTCTGTAAGATGCTTTTATGGCCGTTCCATGATCGAAGAAAGCAAGCTGCTGGAAGGTTCTGCAAGGCCAGAAGAAGATCAAGTACTAAATCGTTGATGTCTAAATACATTAGCTAAAACTTGGATGCAAGATGCCTATGTACTGTCTATACCAGTGGTTTCCACAAAGTGCCTGACTTACGTTAGTGCATCTTGGAATTCAGAGATACCCAAACTTACACACGTCGATCTGAAGAGATAGCAAAATTCATCCAGCCCTTCGCTAATAGGTTTACTTGCGATGATGTCTAAATCGGAGTCGGTCATGACAAGAGCGGAAAGATGAACTTGAGAGCTATATGATAAGAGGCATTTTAATGCAAAAAATGACAAAGGGATCACGATCGTAAGTCAGACCAGTATTTTAGAGGGATACATGTCAAAAGATCTAAGGCGGGAACGGAGGGCGTGGTGCCTTTATAAATATGAAGTGGCAAGTGCCAAGAAAAACGTGATTTAGCTACTCGTGACCCAAAGACCACAACGCTAGCGGCAAGAAGCCTTTAGGAACTGAAGTTCCTCAAGGCAAGGCATCTTCCTATTCTAAGTAGGTGAATCATATGGCCTGGGATCTTTTATACTAGCAGTGATGGTTGACTCCATCTACACGCCCCTAGTCGATGGTAAATTTAGAACACTGACTCTTCAGCCTGGTCAACACGACGACGAAATACAATGTGAGCTCTTCCAACATTCTTTTGCAGAAAACCCCGCACCGGAGTATGAAGCTCTGTCGTACGTCTGGGGTGCCGCCGAGAATCCTGGGCGTATTAAAGTCCGAGCTGGATCGACAGCGACACACGGCCTCATAGAAGACGCTCGCTCTTGGAGACAATTAACTATCACTCGAAATTTGGAAGTGGCGCTGAGACACTTAAGGCGACCGGACGAGTCTCGAGTGCTATGGGTTGATGCAGTTTGCATTAATCAGAAAGACAAGGAAGAGAAACCTTTTCAGATTGCAAAGATGGACAAGATCTACAGGAATGCAAAGCACGTCCTGGCTTGGCTCGGCGAGGATGACGATAATAGCCAAATCGCAATGAGGTTTATGAAGCAACTCGAGAACCGGGGCTTCATCCGTGTCATAGGAGAATACCTATGGGATTTCCTCTATACGGGTTGGGCGGTTATCTGTGGGAAATATCACCGTTGGGTCCCATGGAGAACGAGACTGCGAGATAAAGAAAAAGAGGCTGTCTTCGCGCTCTGGAAAAGGCCATATTGGAGTCGAGTTTGGATGATACTGGAGTTGGCTTCGCCAGAGAAAGATCCCTTAGTAGGGTGTGGAGATACTTGGATCTCCCTGAATGCGTTTCGTCATGCTGAAAAGGTGTTTGCGAGGGGATTTTCTGCGCTGGAAGATGACTTCTGCTTCTGGAAGCAGCTGAGGATCCGAGACGAATATCGCACTAGTAATAAACTTGACCTTTTCGATCTTCTCCATAGAACCAGGAACTTTGGCTGCTCTGAGGAAAGGGATAGGATCCTAGCAATTCGCAGTCTGCTTAGCGAGGAAGATCAAGAGGCCATTCAGTGCACTGAAACGGATAATTATCAGTCCATCATCAAAAATACCACCCGATTCCTCCTCCAAAAGGATCTTAGAATTCTGTCGCGCTGTTTCTTTACAATTCTACCACACGAGATTCGAACGAAACAAACAGAACAAAACGAGCTCTTGATTACAGAAATCCTTCTACCCTCATGGGTCCCAAAGTTGTACCAGCATGTTGGGGCGGCGAGTGCGTGGTCTTTCCACCCAACGGATGGGCCTTACAACGCCTCAGGAGGCCATGGCTCGAGCCGAAATTGTGACGCACTAAGGCCGACATTCACGGATGATGGCGAAACGCTGATAATCAATGGCCTTGCAGTCGATAAAGTCCTCGAGTCTATAGGGCCTTTCCGGCTCGAAGACATTCTAAATGAACCTTACACTGGTATTAAAAAAATCGCAAACTTTGCATTTAGGGCTCACCGTCTTGGGCGCTACGGGGCAGTTTCGTGGCAATGGTCACGACAACAAAGGAATGGCATCTCGCTAGAGGATTTCTGCAATTGTCTCCTCAGTGGTGCGGCCAAGGAACCCATACCATGTGCGAACGATGCAACTCCCTTCGACGACAGAGCGGTTGACCGTGCGATGCTACAACAGTTCTTTCCCCTTGATCAAATCATATTATTCGACCGTGTGGTAGCGACGATAAGAGGCCTCCTTGGGATTCATCCGAGGCCTATTGGAATGAGGCTTGAGGAGGACGTAAAAGCTGGGGACGTCAAAACCGGTTTCGTAACTACGGCATTTGAGGCCATCCAGCACACTCTGCTAAACCTCTTGCTTGGTCGTATGCTCTTTCTGACCGAGTCAGGATATCTGGGAATTGGACCCCCATGTATGCCTCCGGGTAGCTGTGTCGCTATTCTCTGCGGCGGCCCAGTCTGCTACATACTATCGCCATTATGTCCTAATAAGAATAGTTTCCTACTAGTTGGAGATGCTTATGTGCATGGTTTGATGAAAGGCGAGGAAGCACCACCTTTCGACAAAGGCGGAGTGAGCAAGGCCTGGGAGACTATCCTAATCGAGTAGATCAAATATACCGAGGCAGGAGTTTATCACGAAGCAGGCTTGGCAGTTAAGATCTCTTGTATTTAAACAGGCGTTAGAATAGACTTGGAGTTACTGCTTCGTAGTTTTCCCATGCTACTTAGCTACAGAATAAGTCATTCTTAAGTTATACCTGAGGCATCATTGGCATTCCCGAACTCCGCAACAAGGGCCATAGGCTAGGTAATACTGGATCGTACCGTTAGCAGCTAACAATATAGGCACGACGAGAGCTATCCTAACAATGGGGACTTCCGACAATTCACGACAATCAGCGAACGGCCCGTCGACATGAGCTTGTAAATCTTACGAACTTAAAAAGTTATTGTGGACCTTGAAAATTGCAAAAATCCATCTTCGTTCCTCAAGGCTCTTTGGGCAAACCGCGAGCGGTTTGCGTCTCCTGTTGCTGTACAATAAGAAAGCACGTCAGCGCTGGCTGGGTATTCTCTCTCGACTAAGACCAGGGCGCAAGGCACGGAAACTGACACGCCTGCGTTCGCCAGGATGTGAAAAGGGCGGCGCCCAGCCACAAACAGCCACAGGCTTCGATAGGGCTTATATCCTATAGAATGAAATACGTCATGAACATAAAACTTGGACGGAATCCCGTACACTACTAGGTGGATAGCCGCTCGCGATTGAATTTGGTTAAATGTATAGTTACCCGTACTACCGCATATGTGCAGCGTCCGTAACACCTTACCAATTACCCCATTTCCCCTCCCGCTCCCTTCAGGATCTCAGCTTCCAACTCCTTCTCATTCAACACCGCGAGCCTCAGGGGCGTGTTTCCATCACCGTCCTTCAAATTCACTATCCGGATTATATCTCCCTCTAGTGCCAATAGATTCTCAAGTACATTCGCATAACCTTCTTGGGCAGCTAGATGCAATGGCGTCTTCCCGCCATTGTCCTGGAGTGAGACGAGAGATGGGAGATTTCCGTCTCGTCTTAGTAGAGTGTGGACAATCTCGGCTGCGCCACTTTCAGAAGCATTGTGTAGTGGCGTTCGTCCGCCATTATCTCTCTCCCGGATCAAGCGTCGCCCGGCATCAAAGCCAACAAGGAGGCTCACGATTTCGTAGTGTCCTGCCGTTGCCGCCCAATGCAATAGTGTTGATCCCCTTTTGTCCCTGATTTGAAATAGAGTACTTGGGTCTCTAGACCTCTCAATAATATCATGTACCCGGTCTACCTGCCCCAGTTCAATAACTGTTTCCAGCTCAAGCTCTTCCATCCCGATATCTTGAGTTCTCAGCTTTGGGAGAGGACTGTCTTGATTTGTTTCATGCGAGAGATACTTAAAGCTCTGGGGCGAACAAGCAATGTGTTTTATCTCTGCCGCGGTACTAGCATCCATATTTTTTTGATTAACCAGGAGTTCCGCTACAGGCGCATATCCACCACGTATTGCCAATTGAAGTGGAGTGAAGCCCTGGCTATCTCGTGCATCCGCTGGCCAACCAGAATCCAGCAGCTTGGACGCTCGCTCCCTATTTCCAGTTAATGCTGCCCGATGGAGGGGAGTTTGCACGTGTGTGCCACCCCCCTTTCCAGGCCGTTGGACACACAACCCTGCTTTCTCCATCCTCGCTATGCTGTGGTCGTCAGGGTGGAGGATTTCATACAGATCCAGCCCAGCCTCCCAGGAGTATATCCGCTCATCCGGGTTCCAGGCCAGCATCTTCTCAGCTACACCCAGGGTCTGAACGAGCATTGAGCTTTCATTCTCCTTTAAGCGAAAAATAAACCGCTTCACCACCTCCATGTTATTGTGGAACGAGTCGTCGGGATCTCTCTTATCTGAAAAATCCCGCCGACGACCAGTCCCACTCTCCCTTGCTCTGGTGAACCCCTCGACCATTTGGCTTTCCCACCCGTGAACAATAAGGATAGCCATCTCAACGATAATGCATCCTAGAGACCATACATCAAATGCCCGCCCATGTTTCCTCGGAGACCTTATGCTTTCGTCGTTGTAATATTCGGGCGGCTGGTACGTAAAAGACCCCAGACCATTCTTTCCTTCTGTCTCAGAACCTTCTGTCAATGCAAGAATATGGGAGCGACCAAAATCGCAGATCTTGAGAGATCCTTCCAACCACAGTATATTTTCTGGCTTGAGGTCATGATGGGACGTTACCATGCCGTCGATATTTCGATGGAGGTAAGAGACAGCCGATACAAGCGCGTAAGTTTCATCATACAGCCACTTTCGTTGATCCTCCCTCGTGGATATCCCTTTTAGCGGAGACGCATCAAGTATTAGCCACTCCGCCATGTTCATGTCGGCCCATGGAAACAATATGCGAAGGGATTTTTCTTCCGAAGCAAACTCGTCAACAGTGAACGAAGCAAGCAGAGTCACAATGTTACTGTGTTCTCTCTTGCGGAGTGTTTCAACCTCCCGCATCACGGTGCCCCAGGGCTGGCCTCTTTTGGGGCGAATAGTTTTCATGGCGACATAGCACTCTCAAGCGTTTAGGGTTAGTGAAGTGCAAAGGCCTCGGGAATTCGAGTCTTACGCTATTATGTCCTTGGAGGTGCCCTGGGGAAACCGTGATCTTCGTGACGACCCCAAACGCACCGAACCCCGCCGGTCTTTCATCTAGGAAGGGCAGAGGCGCATCGCCAGGCAAATGCAGGTGCTTTTCCTTCTTCAAGATGACAGAGAACCGCCACTGTGCTCGGCAGAATTCCTCTCGTAGCTTGGAGATCGCAAATTCTGGAGCATCGTCCTCCGACACTGGATATCTGTCATCATCAAGGCCGTCCGCGAGCAAGTAGGAGATGTAGTTCTCCTGCTCGATCAGAACCAAGCTAGCATAGAGTTTGGATGCCTTAGAGACAATAGTTTGAACGAGGTCTGGCGTTGGTCTGTCACCTCTCGCCTTGAGACGAGCCTCGACCGCTTGCGGTGTTAAAATCGCCTTGAGCGACTGCACAGAGACGAAACGCCTGCGTTCCCACTTTTCCTCTTGGGCAGAAAAGATATCTCTCTGCATATTCATGGTGGCTGTTTGGGCTCAGGAGCGTTTCCGCGCAGCTTGCAAAGCGCCAGGCTACTCCGGAGCGGTTCGACCCAGTCTAAACAGCACCGCCCCAGGTTCAGACAATGCACTCTTCTACTTTCCGAACTCTCTCTGAAATTATGTTTCCATTGACGCTACGAAGGACGCTGCCCGTTACAAGACCCCACTACACTCCATACCAGACATTTCCCACCTTTACTAGGAGCCCCATAAAGCCCCATAAAGCCCAGAGCTCTCTGTCGTAGAGCCTGCAGCTCGTGCTATGTTCGCTTCCTTATATCGCATTCGTCCGCGATATATTGCTTGCCGGTCTCTGAATCCCTGAGCTAATCGCGCATCAGTTCCGTAAAATGGATTTCTTTAGAACCTTTTGGGGTTGCGGTTCGCACATTGTACTGCGGGCTTGTTTCACTGGTCCCCGCCCTGCCCACACAAGTACCTGTTCTCCACCGACCTGCCCGCGTCGTATAAGCAGTTTCCATGATTGCTAGAACCGCGGATCTACCCTACCGCTGCGAAAGTAATACACTTCGTCTCCCGAATAGTATGCAGCCGCTTCATAACAGTCAGTCGGGGGCGATGCCATAATGACCGTGCGCCCGTATTCATCGCCATCAAGAGCGGAGTCAAGTCGTGCGGCGAGGTTGCCACTCTGCTACCACTCTGCTGCCGCCCTGTTGCCGCCCTGCTGCCGCTGCTACCGCCATGCTGCGCCACACTACCCAGCGGCTGCGACGTATCCCACAGCCTCGACCCCAGCAGCCTGCAAAGATATCAGGATTCAAGCCCAGCTCTTTCGGCCTCCCGTTTCACGTCAGGCCCCCTTTAGCATCCCGACTTAGGCGGCCTTTGCTCCACGCAAGCCTTGACTGCTATGTTTTAGTGCTACCAGCATGATCAGCAGGTAAGAATCATATGGGAACCTCTGTCCACAGCCTCGAGAGCTGCCACTTCTGCGACTCCACGCTCTTCTATCGTGCCTGGCTGGCGGTTCAGGCAGCACAGAACCGCAGACACTGCCCGCTACTCAAAGTCGCGTACTAGGCACCGTCGACGCCTAACAAGAGTATCACACCAGACAACGCCTCCCCTCACGCCCGTTTAATACAAATGCCAGATACGTTTTCAGCAGCTGCCAATGCTATCACTGCTGTTGGGTTTGGCACCTCGTTTGGCTGCATTCTGTTTAGATTCGTTTCGTCCATTCGAGATGCACCTGAGGAGATCCATCAGCTTGCTGCTGAATTAGAAGTATTGTCCGCCACCTTTGCCAGTATCGAAGCAATCAACCGAGACCTCCCTAGCTGCAACCAATTCCCAGGAGAGTTTTTAGACCGACTCCGTAGTTGCATGGCTGACCTCGAGGGCTTCGAGAGGAACATAAGGTCACTGCAAAAGCGCCTGAGGCAGAACCGGATGAGAAAATTTTGGAGCCAGGCACAGTGGCCTCTCTATGAAGACACGAGGCGCCGGTTTATGAACAATGTTCAGTCGTACCACGTTGCATTCTCGTTAGCACTAGCGGCCCGACAAATGTAAGCTAGAAAACATCAAGGAACATTCTCTGAGACGCATTTGATCAAATTTCTAAGGATATCCCATCTAGACAGCTGGGGCTTGGTCATCAGATTTCGCTCAGCTCGACTCAAGCAGTGCTATCTAACTTCAATACTTTCCAAACTCAGCAGGCTTTACTGAACGAGAAGCTGTCGAAGGACCTGCGCCTCCTGGAGAGCCAATCTACGAATTTCTTGTCGAACACGATATCCCAAAGTCCAGCGGAGTCTCTCCAAACTGGATTGCACGATTTCACAACCCATAGCCAGATTGCAGTCAGAGAGGTAGTCGCAAGCACACTAGCTAATAGCATGAAGGCTGAAATACCCTATGGCCATCCGAGTTCTAGCCTAGAACATATTGTAGCCGTGCGGGCTGACTCTTTGGACCTGGCATTCCGGTCGCACGCGCAACCTGTCAACGTTAGGGCAACTACAATATTCCGCTATGGGATGAAGTCCATCGAGTTAACATTCTGGCGAGGCCCAGTATTTATCCGAAAGTGGCATAAGGACCAGCAGCCCAAGTTTGGACCTCTGTCGCCGAAGCAGGGATATGGAATAGGCGTCTCGCTCGCATTCCCCTTTTCACGGTTCAGCAATCCTACTTTCACGATGTCCTTTATGCGAGGAATCGAGAAAGCCCGGAGGACACCTTCATTACACTGGAACTTGTCATTTCCAACCGTGGTGGCAAAGGATTCTGAAATCATGGAGTTTGCTTCCCTGGGTAATTTGGAGGGAATGTTAAAACTTTTTCAGGCTGGCAGGGCGGGACCGACTGATGTAGCTCCTGATGGTGACTCCCTCCTACATGTATGTCCCTCGATCTACAGAAAAGAATTGAACTTGACCCTAATTCACTCAAAGATAGCAGTGGGCTGCAGTCGCTTGGGGGTTTGCAGAGAGCTTTTGCGGGCAGGCGCAAATGTCAATGCTGCTAACGAGGACGGAGAGTATATATCTAGCTATTTAGTTTGCCATGGCCTTGACACTAATGTTCTATTAGCACACCACTCCACTTGGCCATTTCTAGGACTCGAAATTACGACGTTGCCAGACTCCTGATGGAAAACGGCGCGGATCCTGGGAACTGCAATGCCGAGTCAGCGACTGTGCTGCATACTTACTTCAACGATGTAGTAGGCAAGATGCTCCTGTATTACGGAGAAATGGTTGAGAGTGATGCTAGAGACCGTCGAGGAATGACACCACTTCATTTCGTGGCATGGTCCAGCAGAAGTACAGTAGACGCTGTTAGGCGACAGGTCGAACGCGGCAATCCCTCAGATGTTGTGCTCAAGGATAATGAGGGACGCTCAGCATTACATTTCGCAGTCCAGAGGGGCAACATTGCGGTAATTGAGTATCTCATGGGGCTCGGAGCGCACGTGGATGCTAGATGCCGAGACCGACATGGAAAAACGGTGCTTCACTATGCTGTAGACAGTAGGAGGACCGAGACTATCATTAAGATGGCCGAGCAAGGCCACGACATCCGGGCTAAGGATTTCAGCGGCAAAACTGTTTTGCATCGTGCCGCCTGGCGAGGGAATCTCGAAGCGGCCAGACTTGTGATTGAGCTTGGAGCCGCAGAAGACATTCGGTGTCGTGACGAGGCAGGCAAGACGCCATTGGATCTCGCTATGGAATCGAAAGCGATGAATGTCGTGGACTTTCTCAAAGAACTTGCCGCAAGGAACGGAACGAACCCCTACCAGGGTGATGACGATAGACGATGCGGGAGATTGGACACAAGAACAGCCCTCATCAGCGAATCCCCTGAATCCATCACCACATCCATTGCCAGGACGATAAACCAATTCATGTAGACTTTTTCAGCCATCATTATAATTCTTCTATTTTTCATTTACACCTCCATTTAACTACATCCACCACAAAAAAATACCCCAAGCGGGGAGTAAAATTAAAATCGCGCCTCCTCTGCCGTCACGGGGGTATTGATGCGCGCCCGCGATCCGATTTTGCTCTTGCGGCCCCCATATATACGTGCAAATAAACAAAAAAAAAATTTCACCGGATAGATATACCCCGACTACGTTCCAGCCAGCACAACCGCCGATTAGATTCCTCGCTGTTATTAAATATCTGCACCATGGTCTAACACAGAAGTATTTTGTATAGGACTTGCAAGATGCAGAGGAGTTCTGGAAAATAAAAATAAAAATATATTTTCTCAAGTTAAAAAAAAAAACTCTGGAGCCGTGCTGAAAAAACAGGAAGCTTAGCCATCCCCCTTAGATTGCTCCTGGGCAGTTTTGGGAGAATCCGCGCAGATTACACTTGCCGCCGTGATTTTGGCAGCGGATCCCATAGCGTCCAAGTTACTCATCATCGCCCTGAAACTTGATAATTAAAAACGACTCTGACCCCTAGAGGGTATCGTGAGCCTTGATAGATATGTTTGTGCCTCCCGCCTCGCTTTTCTCCCCCTGCACACCCCCCCCCCCAACCAACGATATAGCCGTCATATATTGGAGAGCTTGTATTCTAGCGAATCATCATCGCGCAATATATAGCCAGCTTTGTTGCAACGGCGAGGATACAAGAGTGCTAGACATCGAGGACGTTTACACGGGGGAAAATGGGTCTACGCAATGCGTGGTGAGATAAAAAGTCGTCGGCGGCGAAGGGGTAACCTTGTCGAAGAGAGCTTGCATCAGCGATGGCTATCCCAACGCGCTGCTGGCCCTCTGGATAGGCAAAATTTCATTCATTCAAGTATGTCATTGCTGCCCGAGAGCCTACAGGCATCAGTGGAGGGATATTGCAGTGACAATTACAAGGCCCCGCATGTGTCTGAAGTGTTTGATCACTCTCACTTTTTCATAGTATAATTCCACAAGCTGTATCAGGAGGCAATGCGTTAAGCCAGAACCGTAGTCACAAAATGCCTATACATGCTTTAGATGAGTCTGTTTCGCCAGTAGTCTGTCGACTCTGCTCTTGATGTTTACTAGGAGCTATCGCATCAGCTCTTAGCCCCGTTGACGGATATCCACCCCATTTCTCTAATTATCCCCCTAGTGCGTATGAAACCTTCGTATTCCTGGGCACTGATTCGTTTTACATCTGACAAGTGCAGTTAAAGCAAGGTTATGTGAACCTAAGAGTAGGGCGTGGATTGTATGTGCAGTTGTGGACAGCTGTATGGAGAACTCTGAGTATCTAGTCGTGTCGCAATCTATAATACAAGTCAGACCAGCCATCACCCAGATTAACGCAGACTCTTCGGCATGATAACAATCGGCATAACCAAGTCTCCCTCTCCGATCAGGGACGGCGGCCACTCACCAGAATAGAGGCTTGAGAAGCGGATATCGGACTCTACTTTCTATTGCTTCAGACCGGGGGGGAATTAGACTCGCGCCGTGCCATCCGTACGATATCGTCCGTGTCCGCTTCAGACGCGAGATGACCGTGCGGCGATGCTGCGAGTCTGAGTGGAGTACGTGCGAGTCCGAGTGGAGTGCTTGCGAGTCCGAGTGGAGTGCTTGCGATCCCGAGTGGAGACCGCGTGTCCCTGGATGGCCGCGCTTGAGCCGGTAGGGTGCTTCTTTGCATATCGGGTGGGCATCGTGGCGCTCCCCCTACCAGCGCAGGTCTCTCGGATCGATATGCTCGAAGCGTACGACTTGGACCGGACGAGGCAACGGAAAATTCAGATGAAGTATCTCGCGAGACTGAAGTTCGCTCGGTGTCCCAACCCCTGGTGCTCTTATTAGAACTAGAGGTGTCCCTGCGTCTTAGTCCTAGAAAGACCGCGAGGGCCGCGAGGGCCGATACAGTACCCCGCAAGACTGAAGTTCGCTCGGTGTCCCAACCCCTGGTGCTCTTATTAGAACTAGAGGTGTCCCTGCGTCTTAGCCCTAGAAAGGCCGCGAAGGCCGCGAGGGCCGATAGAGGGTGACGGAAGCTGAGAACGTAGCATAGTAGTAATAATAGCAGCAGACCGGAGAATACACCAATTATAACACCGGCTAGTGCGCCGCCGCTGAGCGTCGTCGTAGGGGAATGGGGAGCTGTGTCTCCTTGGGTAAGATTTTGGACGGCGACGCAGGTATTCGCGGCTTGACAGGACATGGTGTCGCCTTGACAACATATGACGCCGCAGCTCACCTCACTCAGGCTGAGATTGCAGGAAGCGGAGGCGGTCACTCTTGGGGAGGCCGACGAGGTCCTGGAAGAGGTGAGCCCGGAATTGTGAGTACTTGTTACTGTCGCCATTTTGCCAAACCGTCATTGCGCTTTCTCGTAGGTCGGCTGAATGTTTGTGATTTGGGGATGAAGGCGAGGCTCAGAACTGCTTTTGAGTCTCGAGTCCAGCCTCATTCTCGATAAGGCTTATCGTCTTGACCCCGCAGGTGATGCATGAATCCCTAATTATATCGAGCGATTGGCGTCTTGGACCGACGCCAAAACACTGCCCACACGCTGTCACAGCCTCGCAACGAACTTCGGTTCAAGCACCTTGGGGGGCATCAGTTTGTTGCGTGAACGGCTCGGACCTTGACTTGACTAACCTAGAGTCGTTCCCTGCGGAGCAAAGCCGTCCCTCTGGGAGCAAAGCTGTCCCCTTGTAGAGGTAACTCTTGGGAACGGCGGGTATGGTCCACCACCTTCGACTTCTCTGCCTCGATGGCGGCGGAGTCCGTGGGCTCTCGTCGCTTTACTTGCTCAAGCAGCTCATGGAATCCATCGATCGAAGGAATCCGCCGAAACCATGCGACTTTTTTCATATGATTGGCGGGACAAGCACAGGCGGGTATGTTATCGCCGTCGCCCCGGAAAATGAACAGTTTGCCAACTTAAGCAAGCCTCATTGCGATCATGCTAGGGCGATTGGAGATGAATATAGATGACTGCATCGATTGTTACGTGAACATCATGGATGATGTTTTCCGGAAGATACGGCATAGAGTCAACATTAGAGGAAATTTCCAGGGCCGCTATGATCCGGAGAGATTAAAGTCCTACATCAAAGATATCATCGAGGGTCAAGGCATCCACCCGAATGCTCGACTTCGGGTCGAAAGGAATAACGGCTGCAAAGTGTGAGTTTTCTTGGATAAACCGGGCGGTACTATGGTGGGACTGACTAATCCGGAAAGCTTCGTCTGTGTCGTAAATTCCGAGACACGGGAGGTTGAGCAGTTCACTAGCTACACACGCGATTTCGAGTCCATGTCAACCTTTTATGACAATGTCAAGATCTGGGAAGCGGCGCGGGCCACATCAGCGGCTACCTCTTTCTTTGATCCTATCAGCATCGGCACAGGTGATTTACAGCAGCGGTTCGTCGACGGAGCTACCGGCGCAAACAACCCGGTCCGGAGACTATGGCAAGAGGCCCAAAGGCAGTGGCCTGGCCCTTTGGAACCACAGATCCAGTGCCTCGTCTCTATCGGCACGGGGGTCTCGCCCACAAGGAGCTTTGGCGACACTCCTAGGCAAGTAATACAAGCACTCAAGGCCATAGCAACGGAGACAGAACGAACAGCAATGGAGTTCCAAGCTGAACACGATAACCTCGCCCAGCGTGGTGCATACATTCGACTTAATGTAACAAGTGGATTAGAAAACGTAGGCTTAGATGAAACGACGAAGAAGAGCCGTATAATGTCTGCCACCGGGCGATATGGCGAGCTTCAAGAAGTTCGGAATATGCTCACGAGGTTTCGAGCAGCGGTGGCCGATTTCGATAGCTTTCCATTAGACCTTTTTGGACAAGGCCCAAAGTGGTTCAAGCAGCCTGCAAGGCATTACTGGGACCATCTTACCTTGGACTCTTTACGAAAATACGAAGACATATACGAAAGAATTTGTAATCGGAGTGATGGCTCAGTATCCTGTAAGGCCGATATCAAACCTCAAAAATGTGAAAGAAAGGAAATGGCTAAGCAGAAAAAAATAAAAATTTTCCATCTCTAGATAACTCCTTCTCCGACTTGTATCGTAGGACTCTCTATAAATTTCCAAACTGGGAAGAGGTTCTGCGCCGGAACTGGTTGTTTCTAGCCCCATGGCGCTATCTTCTCCCTAAGAATCTAACAATGGCACTCTTATATATATCCCACGTTGAATGCGTCTCTCCCAATGAAAGATGGGATCCGAACTCACCAGAAACGCAAAAAGCGCTGCGCTCCTTTGGCAACTGGATCCAGTGCTCATGTGACTGCGGACGGCGGTGGAACTTTGCCAATAGCATAGAGGGACTGCGAGACGACGATCGCCGTACGGAAGAATGTGTACCTGGTGCATGGAAAGATGCAGATAATCCGGACGAGGAACTGAAATGGGACCCAGATGCGCCCAGCTTATTCAAAACAAATATCAAGGGATGGTATGCGAAGCAGGAATACCCCATACATAGCATACATGGCACCTGAAGATTTATAACACTTTTTTTTATTTTTTTTTATTTTTTTTTATTTTTTTTTATGGGATATAAAAAAAAAAAAAAAAAAAAAAAAAAAAAAAAAAAACTCACCAAGAGTTAGTTAGTTAGTCGCACAAAGCATCAAAAGCTACGTTACACCGTTATCAAAATAAATTCGGAAAAAAAATTAAATAAATAAATAGATAAATAAGTAAATAAATAAATAAAAAAAAAACAAGTAGAGTTGGCTGTCGTTGTTGTCGTTGTTGTTGTTGTTGTTGTTCTTGTTGCGTCGGGTGTTGGTTGGTTTTTAGTTTGTTGGAAAGAAATTGCAGTCTCATGACCTTTTTTTTTTTTTTTTTTTTTTTTTTTTTTAAGCGCGCGCGCAGGCTGAGCCCCATCTATCTATCTATCTATCTACCTACCTACCTATCTATCTTATCTACCGACCTGTTTCCCCGCCATATGTATATGTACATGTACATGTACGTTGTGCAGCTTGCCGACTCCCCGAGAACGAAGCGACAAAGCCCAATTTTTTTATTTATTTTTTTTATTTTTCCATCTTTTTTTATTAATTTTCCCCCCTTCTTTCCTAACTTCTATACCCTCTATAAAAAAAAATAGAGCCTCTTATTCCATATTCCAGATTCCCAGCTCCAGCCATTTTTTCAAATCATTTTTTTAATTTAAAAATTCTCTTTGCTTTGTTTCTAGGTTTTTAATTTGTTTTACAGAGCGGCTCATGCTATATAACTACTACATACATATATATATATATACTGACTGAGTAATCGGACTCTTGGCTGGGAAGAAGAAGAAAAAAAAAAAAAAAAAAAAAAAGATGGTTAAGCCACAACACCTGCCCGCCCAACTGTGACGAATACCGAGTCTTAACTAAATTTTAGTGAGACGGGGGCCTAAGCGGAGCCTAGAGTGTACTGTATAGTAGCCCTATTAACTTTTTTTTTCTGTACGTAAATTCTCTAGTAAGCGAGTTCTTCCTTTCCTTTCCTTTTCCCATGGCTTTTATATATACAATGGATAAATAAAAATTAATAATAATAATAATAATAATAATAAATAAAACTAACAATGACACACAAAAAAAAAAAAAAAAAAAAAAAAAAAGAAAAAGAGTCAAAGCTACACGATATAACAAACTCCAAACCCCTCATTTGGGGAGTTCCGTCTCGCTCGCATCGGGCTGGGCTGTGTGCAGGGGTAACAATTTTTATCTATCTATATGTATATACATATCCCATCTACCAGAGACGCACACACACACACACAGATATATATATATATATATATATACACCCCAAAAAGGGGGGTCGGGGGTTTTATTATTTTTCTCCCAAAATACATTACCACGATGATGACTTCCGGTAAACTCCGACGAACCCCGAATCCGTGCGGGGGGGGGGGGGGGGGGGGGGGGGTGTGACTAATCGCTTTGCTGAGTTGTGTATGTGTGTATGTCTGTGTCTGTGTGTCTGTGTGTGTATGTGTGTGTGTGTGTGTGTGTGTGTGTGTGTCTGTGTGTATATGTGTGTATGTCGGTTAATTTAGTTTTGGGGGGGTGGCTGGGGTGAGGTGGTTGTTGTTGTTGTTGTTGTTGTTGTTGTAAAGGAGAAGCTTGGTAATTGATCTGATGTGAAACCTTCGGTATTCATAGCCAAGTCCCGGATGTTTGCTGGGTTATATTATGGGTGGGTGGGTGGTGGTGGTGGGGGTGGGGGTGGGGGTGGGGGTTGGGTTCGTTTCGTCTCTCAACTCACTCACTCTACGCGCGCGTGCGTGTGTGTGTGTGTGTGTGTATAGCATACCTCATATATCCACTCCACACATCACAGCGACCCGACAGACAGACACAAGACACAAGACACACACAAACAAATACAACCAACCAACCAACCAACCAACCAACCGCACACAGAGCAGAATCTCTTTTTTTTTTTTTTTTTAACCTTACTTAATAATAATATCTACCACGACTAACATCATCATCATCATCATCATCATCTCTATACTACCAAGCAAAAAAGGAAAGAGAGAGAGAGAGAGAGGAAAAAAGATAAAGGAAGTAGGTTTATTTATTTATTTATTTATTTATCCTGGGAGGGAGGTGCGAATGGGAGGAGGGGGGCGGCAATTGCTCGGTATGCGCGCGGAAATCGAAGATGGTGGATGTTTGTTGTGTGGAGGAAGAGAAAGAGAAAGGGAAAGAGAAAGGGAAAGAGAAAGAGAGAGAGAGAGAGAGAGAGAGAGAAAGAGAGAAAGATGCCGAAATCGCCATGTTGAGCTGGGTTTGTTTAGAGAAAGAATAAAAAAAAAAAAAAAAGGCTGCCAAACTCTTCCCCAAGGCACGTCTTTTAATTTCTGCTACAAACCGTAATCATAGCAATTTCATTTCGTCTAATTATATATATTTTTTTAATGCCGTCTACGCCCCGCCCTCCTAATATAATATAATATACGTTATAATATATTGCCTAATCAAACGTTGCCGACTGGGCTCTACATATACATATATATCCCACATAAAAAAAAATAAAAAAAATAAAAAAAAAAAAACACTAAAACGACAAATAGCAAAGAGTCGTCCCAAGGACAGCAAACTCGGTGTACAATAATTCCCCCCCTCCCCCTTATTAGTTTAACCACTCGGAAAAGGTTGACCAGCGCGTTTGAGGGCAATGTTATAAGTAACCGAAGTTGCCGCACTCTGTCCTCCCACGTAGAAGTGCGGACAATACCCTTCCAGTTTGGGCAACTGTTTAAAGAGTTGCTCCTGGGTAGGCGGAGGTAAACTGTCCAACAGAGGGCGTCAGCGGCAAAACATCCATCATCATCATCATCATCAATGTTGGACCTACATCGGATTTCCCTGGCCATATCTCCATCCTATCGAGAGCTGACACGTATTTACAGTCCAAAGGTCATACCACTCATATGTTGCATTCTGGTAATGATTGTTCGACGAAACGGGCACCGGATCCTTAGAAGTCGAAGAGATACTGCTCGTCATGATATTCCAGCAGTCCTGGAAATCCGGATCCAATCCGCAATAATCAATGTAGCACACAGCGGCTTGCGGACGGACCTCCGGCCCAAACGGCTGATTGAACTCTTTTGCTCGGGTTTCGGTCAGCTTGTACATTACAAGATTTGCGATGATTGCGTGACCTTCTGGTCGGGGATGGAAAACGCGGAGATAGCCATCCGGGATAAAGCTGCTAGTGGAAATGAGCACGTTTCCGTTTCTTGAACCTTCGTGTTGCGCTTCAGTCTCCGCCGTAGGGTTCTGCGACTTGGATTCGTTGGCCCACGCCACGATTTGGCCTTCGAACGTTCCCTCGACGGCTTGGTCAGGATCGAGGCCACCATCTTGGCGTTTGGAGACCGTAGTGCTATCTGTGGTGTCCCACTCGTAGAAAAGAAGGCCATCTCGGTCGGCACTAGGTTCTTGGACTCCCGGTTCGCAGAAGCGGCCGCCGAGTTTCGTGAAATACTGATCGTAGTCTGCGAAGACGAACCGGTCTCCAGCCCTGGCTATGGCGTTTGATATTTCCTTGTTCGTTGCATCCACAAGGTCGTTCATTTTCTGGCGTCTTTCCTGAGTGAGGTACTGCTTCTTCCAGTTTCCGAGATTTGCATACCAAAAGGACCATGTCACGCCGTTGCATTGAGCGTCTGAGGTGTCAAAGAACTTGGCGTAGCCGGTTTGATATACTTTCGAGCCGGATGATAGCTTCCCTTTGAGTGAGTCCAGAAGCTTGTCCAAATTCCCCGGTAGAGTGTTTTGGATTAAGTTCTGGGTCTCCTGCAGCTGGTCATCACATTTTTTATCGTCGCCCCCGCCCCACTGAAATATGCAAGCATTGAGGATGTTCGCAAGACCAACATCGTTCCCTCCAGCACTCAAGGTAATTAAGTTATATCCCGAGCTGAGTTGCGGGACCTGTTCATTGAGAACGTCCTCGGAAGTGGCACCAGAACAAGCAATGAATTCAAAAGTGGGATTTCCGCTCATCCTATCATCCGTACTCATGAGGTATGGGTAGGAGTGGTCGTAGCGTGAACAATCGTGATTACTGAATACGCCAGGTAGTTTAGTTCCTGCCCCGATGCCAGCGGCACTGCATTCACTGTTTAGCTTCACTCTTCCCTTTGCCGTCCCGAAGCCTACTCACTATGAGTCTCCTATGGCAACCCATTTTTTGATCCACGACATGTCTCCCGGATCTTGATTGTCCTGTCTCCGGTGCGGATAGGTTGAAAGTGAAGTTGGTGGTTTGGGGGCACAAGCAGCCGGGGAAACCAGAGCGCTGAGTAGCACAGCTGCAGTTGCAGCTGTAGACCAAAACTTAGCCATACCGCTTAGATAAAGGAAAAAGGGAAATATGAAATGCGTCTGAACGAGATATTGAAGTGAATGGAGCAGACCTGGAGCTCCTTAGTCTTATATAACGTTCTTTAAGATTGATGGTTCAGGGAAAAACACTATAATTAACCTGTGTGCTTGAGTAATGTATGATGGCATCCTGTTTTGGGCTTTCATGGATATGCTGTCTGATATCTCATGTAGTTCCCAGGTGGTGCGGAGATGAGCTATGTTATTCTGCAACCACCCTTGGCGCTAGTGCAAGACCGAGGCGGCTTAGACGTGAGATGCGTGAGGCAGAGGCATCAGCCGGGTGCCTTCCGGGACTTGTTTCCATCCGCTCCGCTCCAGAGATAGGTTTCTATGGGGGCGAAGTTCGGTCACAGAATCATCCATATTTTGAGATTAATTCGGAGGAGTACTTGAATGACCGTAAGGTAAGATCCAATCTCGTGTGCTGAGTCCGTAGGGCCTGGGCTGACTGCTCTGACTGCTCCGACTCTGCGCAGTCTTTTTGTACGTACATGATAGCGTTGCGAGGCAGATGTGGCGGTTCCATCGACTAAAACGGGGCCAGGCGAGGTTCTGTCCCGGCTAACTAATCGCTCTCCAAGCAAGCGCAGACTTCGCCAGAACCCCCACGGACCAACAACACGCACAGCAGAGACATCAGCAAGAACCCAGACGAAGCCCCGGCGCGAAACACGGCTCAGCGATGCCGCCACTTTCAATCTCCGTTCTATTCCCGTGATCCCCCCCTGGGAGTAGGGCTGGTAATAAGCCTGCTCACCCACCATTGCCCGGCAGCTGCACTATCAATATTCCTTTGGGGAGAAGCCCTGGCAGTCACCATGTCCCCAGGCGGTCAGCAGAGGGGATGGGCAGTTCGATGGACAGTTCGGCAGGCGGTTTCGGGGATATATAGTAGACGCCCCATCCACCACTGTAGCTGTGTCCCAACTCTCTTTCTGTCCTTCCTCCGCGCAGCGAGTTTTCCTTTGCCTGAAATTTCCTTCTGCCACTCTTTATCCCGACTAGAGACGTTTATGACACTACCTGCTCTTTCTCATACCCCACCTGGATTTTCTACGGTAAAAAGCCGAAGTCACAAGCATGCTCTGTGCCTGGCTGCAGCGGTTCTCGATATTTACGCTCCTGCTGGGGTTTGTGCTCAATGCGCACGGGCAGCAGCTGCAGATCTGGCAGGACACTTCAGCAAGGAATAGCGAGGGTGGTGCAGTATATTTGTGGTCGTCCGTGATCCGATACAATAGCCCCACACCGCTCACCGCTCAGCACATAATGTACCTTGCTCAAGTAGCGTATGAAGAGATGTCGATTGATACGGACTACATCGAACGTACATCGCCAACCAACCGGCCTCCAATGATGGCAGCATTGGCCGTTGGCGATCACATTTACTTTTCCTCCTCGATAAGATACAGAGGCAACTTCTTTGACTATCCTCTTCCGGAGGACGGGCAGTTCTCGGCTATAGATTACGCTGTTTATCGCTGCCAACTAAGCCTGCAATCTGCCGACGGAACGCTGCAACATAGGACTAGAGCATCTTGTGCAGAAGTCATGGCGCGTTACTTGGTTCGTATTTCCCTTTTACCCTCCTAACTATTCCTCCCGAGACTAATGGTGGCCTCCCAAGCAATATCGCGATGACAATTCTCAAAAACCAAATGTTCAAAGCCCAGCCTTCGTGGCAACTTACGGCATGTCGGGTATAACTGGTTTTGAAGGGCGTATGTCATCCCGTATCTCCACTTAATGATACGAGAGGGTCCTGATAGATGTGTGCACAGCCCAATCTCCCTGCGGCGGAACGGGAGGTCAACCGAACCTCTCTGAGTGGGGCTGCATGCATTTTCTGCAAAACGAGGGCATAAACTATGCTACCAGAGACACGCAACCGGCGGATCTACCGGGAGGGTTCAGTATCACAGACATCAGGCACATCAATTCATGCGCCTAGGACTACTCGCAATCCTGTTGCGAATGCCGAGATCCAAGGAAAATGATGAAGGGAAAAAACAAAGGCCAAAGGAGAGAGAAGGAAAGGGGGATGAAGCCGAGGGATGAACCCCGCATGTCCTGTTGATAGATAGGGGGTTTTTGCACATCGTCTAGGAAATCTTATTACAATTTGTATTTTTGTACTATTTACAAGGAAAATGTTCAAGAAAGACTATTATTATTATTACTAGACTGCTTTCTTTTTTTTCCCCTCCCTTTAAAAAAAAAAAGTAACTATAATAAAAAAAAAAGGGGGGGGAGACAAACCCGCACATATTCATAACATTTTCATGTCTAATCAGCCAAGTATATATAAGTATGTACAACAAACACCCGCGCCATAAAAGAGCGCCTAAAGAGCGCCTAAATTCCCCATCCCCGGAAAATACCCCCATAATCTGAACGATTCGGTGGGAAGGAAATTACGACTAACTGCTATCACTTCCTCCTCCTCCTTCTCCTTCTTCTCCTTCTCCTTCTCCTTCTTATGTCCTCGCATCCTATCCTACTCCCGTACCCCCCCCCCTCCCCCTACACGAGGATAATAGGGACGAGTACATGCATACATACATATATACACACATGCATACATACATATACACATACATACACATACATACATACAGAAAACAAAACCCCCGCAAAAAAAAAAAAAAAAAAAAAAAGGGTTTCGTAAACCCCGGCCCTGTGGTCAATGGTAGATAAATAAATAAATAAATAAATAAATAAATAAATAAAAAAAAAAAAGAGATCTCCCAGAGGAGCTGGGCGGGATCTGAGTTTTTTTTTTTTTTTATATATATATATATATATATTTTTTTAATTATTTGCCCGAATTTTATTTTGTTTGTTTGTTTTATTAGCTATTCTGTTATATTATTTTTGTTTGGTTTTTTTGGTTTTCAGTGTTGTCTAAAAAAGGGCATTATTAGCCACAGGAACGAGAGAATTAAAAAAAAAAATTTTTTTTTTTTGAGCGGGATTCAGACACTTGTTTTTTCTTGTTTTTATTTTCTATTTTGTATCTTTTATCTTATGATTTTAATTTAATTTTTTTGAAACTCAACTCAACTCGACTCGACTCGACTCGCTGTGTAGGAGTTTTGATTTTATCCCTCATTTTTAATCCAAACCCCCCTTCTCCCTCTCCCCCTACCCCCGGCCTACTCTGTACTTGTACGTGCATACACCCACCGTACGCATACCCGTCGGAAAAAAAAAAACTTGAAACAGTGGAGTCGAGTGTTGTTTATTTCTTTTCTTCCCCCCCCCTCGATCTCTCCTATCTTTCCGCCTTGCGTTTTTATCTTTATGTCCCCCCCAAGGAGGGTAACGATGGTGGTGGTACAGTTTTTTAGGCGCCAGTTTGCCAGGAAAAAAAAAAAAAAGAAAGGTTTAATATTTTAAAAAGACAGTTGAAAGTCGCGAGACTTTTCAGGAGAATTGGAACGAAAATAAGAGGAAGAAACGAATGGTATATGTCCGACAGCGAGGAATAATAACAACACGCCTCCAGTTTCTGTCATCCCAATGGTATAGAGAGACTTCCGAGTAAAAAGTCCCTAAAACGCCTCCCAACTTAACCTCCCCTAGCAACAATCCGGTGCGCTAAGATCTCGCCAAAACGACGTCTTTGTAAAGATCGGAAGAAAAAAAATTGGTTCGTATCGTTACACGGGGTGGTCCCCCCCAACAATGGTCAAGGGTTCCCGTTCCTTTGGAAGTGTGGGGCTGCTGCTTGTTCGGGCGCTGGCTCTGCCGCCACCTTGTTCACGTCTTCCTCCCTGCAATTCTTCTCACCCCTCAAAATCTCACTGCGAAGTCGGTTTTCACCCTGCTCTACCTCCTCTTGAGTGACTTTCTTCCATGAGCATCGGGCATGCTTCTTGGTACAACCCATGCACGCCGTCAGGTTCTTCAAGCATTCTCGTTCAAGTCTTCGGCACCGATCGCACGGAGGGAGGACGGGATCTCCCCTCGGTAGCCGCTCCATGCGTCGGAGCATCTCAGATCTGAAAGGACCATCCTCGTCGGTGAATAGGGCAGGGGAAGGGCGAGTGGGCGGTATCGACGGTGACGTAGCGTTGGGCGTCTGCGGACCAGCGGTAGCTCTAACGACTTCGCTGTAAGGAGGGATCTCCACATGGGAGGGCTTCTCGGGGGCGCCATTCGGGACCTGCTTATCCGCGGCTTTCAGAGCGGTGTCTGTTGTGGCGAAGTTAGATTGACTCCTGAGTCTGTTATCTGCATCTCCACCCGTGACTTGCTTGAGACGGTTTGAGGGATCAGCAAGTGGGCGGGAGGTAGTTCCATTGACAGGACCCGGTATAGAGGGAATGTTCTCTTGATTATTATTTCCGTTTGTTGGAGCAGTCTGGCGGGTGTTCACAGCCACAAATCCTGGGGTTGGTGATGGCGTGTGCCGAGTTGGTTCCCTCTCGATTCCCGGGGCTGCAGGATGTAGACCACTTCCAGCGCTGCTCGGCCGCCCGTGTCCAGTCGGATTGTTGGAAGCCTCAGTTCCTCTTCTGATGTTGATTGCCTTTCTGCGGTTACCGAAGCGATGCTTCAATTGCCTTGCTTGCATTGAGACTGCCACAGACAGTGAATGTTAGTGACTGGACTGCTGCATAGTGCCCACAAACAAATGTGCCAATCAAGCCTCAAGGCAGTAGACCATGACTACGCCAATCCGCCGATCTGTAAACGTCTCACCACTCCTAATAGACAATGGAGGGAGCTTTGTTTAACATACCCGCATCAGCCGACGCAATAATCTGCGACAGGTTCTTCTCCAGTGTCTCCAAGCTCCCTAGCTCCTTCTCTTCGTCCTCCTCAATAGGCTGTGGCGGGATGATTTTCTGCGGCATGCCCGAGGCAATCAACACATAGTCCTCCTCGGAGATCTCTACATCGCACTGGTTGATTCGGCACCTGCACACTCTGCCGCCGTCCTTGCTCTCGCTCAGCGTAAAGTCCTGCGGTCGCACTTTTGCAAACTCCACGACGTCCAGCCAGGTAACAAGAGCTGTCCCGAAAATCCCCTGCGCCTGATGC
Organism: Geoglossum glabrum; assembly: GCA_021527465.2. Lineage (NCBI taxonomy): Eukaryota > Fungi > Ascomycota > Geoglossomycetes > Geoglossales > Geoglossaceae > Geoglossum > Geoglossum glabrum. The sequence continues at coordinate 21,087 of JAJDFE020000263.1, read as the reverse complement.
ACAACCTTCACGGGACCATCAAACAGCCTCTTGAAGCGGTCAATGAGAATTGGGCCCAGCGGTCGGCAGCCTAGGTTCGCGGCGACGCTCTCGTGTCTCTCGAGTACACCGGCATACTTCTCAAGGATGCCAAGGATATTCGGAAGCGTGTCAGTGGCCGATACGATGGGTAGATTCGTCTTGTCCTGCCGTGCGAGGTAGTTGATCTGGAGGTGGAACTGCTGCCCCTCCGCGCCAGGAGCACGTGAGGGCACCGGATGGGACATCTGGGTGTCGAGGGGAGAACGCTTGCGCTTTTGGCCGGCGGCGGTCGCACTGGAGGCATCCATCTGCGGAGGACCAGCCGGGCCGCCGCGAGCGCTGTAGTTGCTGTAGCCGCTCATCTGATGGCGTCGGAGGGGGGGGGGGGTGGAGGAGGTGGAGGAGGTGGAGGAGGAGGAGGAGGAGAGGGAGGGAGGAGGAGGTCAGGCGGCTGGTGGGGTGGTGGTGGCCTTTTCCGTTACCGCGACCGGCCCAAGCGGCGGAACCGGAACTCACGCTACGCACAGCGAGGCGTGAGGTGGGCAGCCCGACAGCGCAATGCCGCGGGCAGGAAACGGGCGCGGGACTGGCGGATCACGGCGTGCTGGTGCTCCGCGCTGCGAGCGACAGACGAAGAGAGAAGGGATTTTCGATGGGGAGTCGATCGGGGTCAGGAGCAAGAACAGCGGAGGAAAGCGCGGGGCGGAAAACGAGAAATTTGGGGGGGGGGGCCAGGCAGAGAGCCAGGCAGAGCCGCCAAGCTGCGTCTGGAATCTGGAAGTTGGACGCTGGGGCGCTGGACCTCGCCGCCGTCGCCGCCAATCATGGCCCACCCATATCTCCGCGCAGCCCAACTGAGGGCCTTCCGCGATGTGGCGTCGGACCAACGACGACGTCCACCGTGTCAGACTGCGCAGGCCTCTCTTTTTTTTCCCCGGGCGGCGTGTTTGGGCTGTCCCTCCGTGGGAGCTGCCTGGATCCCTTGGATGGATGTGGCGAAGGTATGGCAGACGGAGAGAGGGGGAGCGTGGGAGCGTGGAGGCAAAGCGGAAATAAGACCGCGCTCGTCGTCTTCGCCTTGGGCTAATTTAATACGCTGCCCTCCCCCATCCATCTCGAAACATCGAAACATGCCTGAGGGTGGCAAAGGGTGACAGACTAATTTTATTTCCCTCAATCTAAAGGTCCCTTCAGCCACGGCATGATAGATTCATTGCGCGCGTTGTAGGTTTGGGTGTGTATGTGTGTGTGTGTGTGTGTGTGAGGGTGTGTGAGGGTGTGAGTGAGGGTGTGTGCGTCCCCTCTGGGTGAGACTAGCAAATAGGTAATTTTTAACGATTCGACCTGTGCAGATCTTCTATTCCTTTTTGCTTTCCCCATGCAATCAAATATGTACATACAATACAGCCTGGAATCCCTGCTTGGGGTTTCGAGGAGGGAGGGGGTTGATATCGTAAAGAATGTGGGTATGTAAAAAAAAAAAGGGTCTACCTCTAGAGGCAAATGGCCTTTAGTAGAGAAAAGGGTTGTGAAGAAATAGCAAAACCCGCTATGGCAGGCGGGGGTGGGCACCCGCTAGAATGTAAAGATTGCCCGCCAGCCGAACAACCCCGCTCAAATGATGACAATGAGCCAAAAACAAATAAAATAAATCCATCCGCTTATCTAGACACAACACCGACACCATACACGAGTTGTCCATGGGTTACCAGGTAAAAGATTCTTCAATAAAGTCAAGGCTGGCGATATCAACCCGCTTTCTTGCAGCATCTCTTACGCTGTCTGCAAGCGCACCAGGTCCACAGACAGTCACTGCCATTGCTCCCACACGATCCTCAATCTCCTTATCGAGAACTACTTGAGGGTTCGGTCGACCAGGATACATCTGGACGGTCGCGCTTGGTGATACTACTTCTCGCGGCGATCTCGGTTTTGTGATGAAGAGGAGGATCTTGAGAATTTCCCTCCGACCTGGTAATTGAAGGATCACATCCATCCATGGCCGGACCCACTCTAAATGTTCTGTTGTCTTGACGATCCAGACCAGTACGACCTTCCGCGTGGCAACGGTGCCATTGGAGTAACCCTGTACTAGATCCCGGATGTGAGGAACCTGGTGTGTGATCCCGATTCCACCCGCAAACATCACTACCGTACCATAGCTGTGGAGCGGCTCGAGACCACCGTAGGGTCCCTCGACGAAGCCTCTAACCGTAAAGCACCCACTAGGAGATATTGCTGCTCGATCGTATAGCTTTGCTGTCATGCCTGTTCGCTTGTGGACAACCAAGGAGATGGTGGCTCTGTTTTTGGTTGGTAGTTTCAGGTCGTGAACCGTGGAGGGGAGTTTCTCGTTCTCGTTGTCCTGGGACAGACCTGGGAACTCTTCACCCCAGGCTACGGAGAAAGGATGAGATTGCCAAAGGGCGATTGACGGAAGGTACAGGTACACATGGCAACCTGGCTTAAAAGCCCAGGGTCTGGGCATGCTAAGTGTCACCCTGCACGCTTCCCCAGGAAGGGCCTGGACCGACACCGTCGTTGAACCTCCCCGAGCGACATTTCGATAGAGAATCCGCCATAGTCGCGCAATTCGGTCGAAGGCCCAAAGAAACATGACAACCCAAATGTAGTGTAGCGGAGGCAACTTCGGGATATCTAGGTGGACCCAAACGGAAATGACCGCGGTAAGGGCGAGAAGGATGTGGATATGAAGGAAGGTCTCGTAGAAAGCATGTCGGATAGGTGAAGGCGACTGAATCATTATGAGGACCATGGCGACTGTACCAAGAGTGCCAGACAGAAGAAATGGGGAATTTAGGCTATGCAACATCTCTTCCCAACTAGAGTTCAGGACTTTGTTTGATGCCCAGGCAAGTGTGTGTGCAAGGCTTTCCACGACGACGATACGACCCATCCACCTATGTAGAAGGTTATACGTGTCGAAGCTCACTCTTAGAATTGAAATTAACGGGTTGTTTCTTCCTGCTAGCATCACTAGGGGTATCATGTTGATCAGGGCCAAGACCCCTGTCCGTCCCCGTAACTCTGCGATGACTGCTGACCTGGGTTGGTTGTAGTCGAGTACGCAGCAGTAGGCGATGTTGCTGAACGAGTACAGAAGAAGGATCGTGGTGTGAAATCGGGAGGGTAGCGTGCCCATATTGATTGCAGTGGATAGTCTCATCTCCCGGTTGTGGCGCTTCTTCCATAATGGAGCATAGAGAAAGTGGATCTTTAGGTTGGGCCATAGTGAGGTGTGATTTGTCGACCAAAATTGCTGTTGCTTGGAATTTGCCGTCAACGAAAATAGATGGCGTAAGTGTGCGTTGAACATCTGAGCAAACCGCAGGCATAGTATCACAGCACACAAGAGCCCCAGTGTGACCCAGAGAGTGTTCCTGCGAGAGAAAAAAAAAACAAACTATAGTTAGATGTGTTTACAATAAGTGGGGTGATGTAGACACCGGAATCTTACCTGAATAGATAATTTTGGCCCTGGTTGACACCTGCCAGACCGGAGGTGTAGTCGATCTGCTCTTGAACTGGCATTGAGCTTGTAGAGGAAGCTCCAGAGTTGGGTATTAGTCCATCTCGATGTGCGAGGCGTGCTAGTGCCCGGGAAAACATGGGGATTGGTGAATTTGAAGGTTCTGGAACTGGTGGAGGTGGGAGTGTTATGTGAAATCGCTGATTGGAATGTGGTCAGAGGCTGATGCGAGAACGTTCCGTTGGGAAATCTGTGTAGCAATGGAACTTGCGGAGGGCTGTAGAGAGACTTTTATGACGGTTGGAACAATGGATTTGTGAATGTCGTTGTGTGTGTTAGAGTCCAAGTGGACAAAGGGCCTTGTCTTCACACCAGGTGGATAAAAAACAATTGTACTAGAAGTGAATGGCGGGATGCTCTAGGCAATCCTTCTTTGTTCGAGGAAGACAATGACTATAGAAGCATAGCCGAAACGTGGAACTGCACGCAGTTTGTGAAAGAATGAACTTGGTCTGCCGCTGACACGGACGGGAGATGTTGACTATTGATGGCTGGAGGTCGGCAGGACGACGACGGCTATCGAGGAATATGTAAAGAATGTGCGTGTGTCAAGCTTGAACCTCAACTAGTTTGTAGAGTCAACAGTGAATACTTTGCAACATGAAAAAAGCGTCATGCGACGGGTGGGCATTGGGGCAGCTTACAGACTCCCTTTACAAAAAAAAAAAATTTGCCAGATCCACACCGCGCTCAAAAACCAGGAGCGTGAGGCTAGGAGGCAGGTCGGAGATGGTCAACAATCAGAGAAGCGACTGGGTAAACCTGGGCTGGTTTGAGACGTTGCGGGACGCGTGAACGAAAAAGAGACCGCCAGCGTGCGTGTATGCATAGGACGGGGAAAGAAAATGAACGGAAGGGCGGGCTTCAGATTTAATGGGGAAAAGGAATGAGGGGAGGAATGAGTGGCAGGAGAGGGAAGGGGGAAGAACGAAAGGGAGTTTTAGTTTGGATACGACATTGTAGCACGGAGGAGTTCGACAGGCGAGTGGGCAGCGAGTAGTCGGCGGGACCCATGTCGGTCTCTCCCCCCCTCCCCCCCTGGCTAGGCTAGGCAGGCTTTGCGCAAGGGCTGGACGATCTACTGGGCGTCGTCCACATCGGAGTGGGAGCGGGCGAAGCAGCGTGCTCTCCCCTGCGACAGCGGCGGCGGCAGCTTTGGGAGGCCGTCTGCCCGTTCTGGCGATGGGATGGGGAAGTCCTGTTCCTGAAATCTGCAGACTGCGTGCGAGCCAATGGATTGGCAGTGCAGAAGCGGCGCAGGGGGCTCCAGCTCCAGCCAGCTCCAGCCAGCTCCAGCTAGCTCCAGTCAGCACTTAGCAGCCAGCTGCGCTCTCCTTATCGATTGTGGCCGGTGCTCCATTTGCCGAGGGAGGCTGACCAGCGCCGCCGTTTCAGACCGCGCAGCTGTAGTACGGGTACAGGTACGATGCGAAATACACGTATACACTACTTGAGCACACGGAAATACACAGAGTATGTATGTACATGTACCTATGTAGCCGTTGCTGGTCGGTACAACAAAAAAAAAAATAATACCAGCTACGTGCTCCGTACAGAGCGTCCTATCGACCGAGTACTACTACTACTGCGTGCTCCGTACTCGTGTGCGTACAGTTTTGCAGTTTTACGGGGATGGGGGGAGATGTTTGCGCGCCCAAGGCCACCAGGCCAGAGAAGGGGGGAAGAAGGGGGGGAAGGGAGGGGGAGCGAAATACGGCGGGGTGAAACAACCCCAGCTGAGATGGCGGTTGGCTTGCAGCTGCCTATCGATGTGCAGCTGCCGCGTCACGACGTTTCAGCGACCGCTCTCCTTCGGTGCGCAGCTGGTGGGTTGTGTTCCTTGGCCGCCCGGGAAGGGAGGGAGGGGGGCCACGCCGAGAAAAAAAAAAAAGGTAAAAAAGTTAAAAAAAAAAAATAAAAAAATAAAATAAAAAAGCTGGAATCGCCTCTTCTGGTTGGTTGGTTGGTTGGTTGGTTGGTTGGTTTGCAAAAAAAAAAAACTAACGTTACGGCGTTACATACGCAACAGTAGTACTTTTTGTACATACAAAAAGTAACATCCTCCATGGTATGTAGTACATACAAACAAGCACGTGTGTTTTTATTGGGCTGTTTTGACCCGCGACCGCTCACCATTGTCCCGACGGGCTTCATTCGGTGCTGGTAACAGCCGTCTAATTTGCCTGCTTGCCACACACACACACACACACAAACGGGAGCCAAGTCGCCGTTGGCGAAATGTGATGCCAAGTAAACTACACTTGCTGTGTCTACTACTACTCTGTGCTCTGTGCTCTGTTTTGGAGTAGTAGTAGTAGTAGTAGTAATAGTAAATTGTAAATTGTACATTGTACATTGTACATACCACCTGTCTGCCTCAGGGGAATGAAGGGGACTGGTCTGTCCCATCCCTGATTCGTTGTTTCGCCGATCCCTGGAAATCTTGATCTTGGCTTGCCGCCGAACTGCAGCTCGGTTCCCTGTCTCTCTTCCGGCGCCACGTGCCATCCCATCCAACCCATCCAACCCATCCAACCCATCCATCCCCTTCTCTCCCCTCCCCTCCCCTCCCCTCCCCCACCCCTGTACAATGTACAATGTACTTAGGGTGTTTGTTGACTTCTCGTCTCTCTGCCCACCTACTGTACGCGCGCGCACAGAGTACATGTACTTGGTACCTGGTACTTGCAACAACACCACTTACTTACCCCGGCACCCGTAGTGTATTATGGTACTGCTCTGAACTCCGTACTCGTGCTGTGTTAACTTTGGTAAGGCGAGATTGGACCTCGAAGTCTGGAGCGCAAATATCGGCTGTTCCATTACCGACTGTGCCGGGTCCGTGAAGAAGAAAAATAAGGAGGGTGATGGCAAAACAAAACATGAGAGATTGCAAGAAACAATTATCGCATGGCTGTTAGACCGCTCGTGGGAGGGGTGGCTATCTGGCTAGTAGCTACATTCCCGTTTCGACACCTCGCAAAAGCCCGATGTTTATTCTGGGGAACAACAATATATACATACATCCATGAAGTGCAGAGTGCAGGCATGTCGTACAGGCCTGCTTGGAAAGAAAAAAAATACAGAAGCCCCCAAAAATAGATCTCCAGCACCCTACACGCTCATTAATCATGCGCATAACTACTGTGCGCCATTTTCCTGTGCTGCATGTATGTGTGTAAATATCTATGTACAGTACACTACAGTACATACAAGTACATCCAGGTCAAGGGGTACGACGGTTCGGTCTAGTCGCGGAGCTCCATCGATGGTCCAAGCTCGTCACATCGGGAAATAAAATCGGCACTGGTCTTGAGGTTTTCTGCCCCGCTCAATGCCTTGGCTACCATCGTCTCACTCTTTTCCCGAACTAGCCTCCGAAGCGCGCTAATGATGAATCCCGATAGAAGCTCGATAGACCACGAGTCTGGGATGACACTTAAAACCTTTAGGGTTATGCGTTAGTAGGTTATAATGCCATCTTCGGAAAACCAACTGTGGGCAGATTTCTTACATGGCAAACGTCAAACCACCCCCCAAAGCGCTCAAGAAGCCCTCCCGTCTGCTCGACCCTGTCGCTGACGTCTTGGATGCGGAGAAATTCGATCAAGAGGTAACCGAATAGAGTTGTCTGATCCTTCCGCGTTACATTTGCTTCTTTAGCGGATGTACCGAGCGATATACTAGTTCCACCCAAAAGACAGTAGTTGATTGCCGTGTCATAGTCTCCCAAGCCGTGTGTGAGAAGCCTCAGAGCTTGCTCGTGGCGTCCCTGTCTGCCGTCAAGAATAATCATCTCGGGCACTAGTTCTTTTTCGTACGGCGATAGCCGTTGCAGAACAGCAGAAACATCATATGTAGACACCGCACCGTGGGTGCGTCCTAGCAATTGCAGAAGTCGAAGTCGATTACGCCACCATTCTTCTGCAATAGCGTTTTCGGTGATGAATTGTTGGTATGTAGGCTTTGGAACTCTAAGCGCACGGTAGGTTTCGTACGATTGGAATAGATGGTCGCGTGCGGCTTTGGACGTTCCTATAATATTGAGGACTGTATCAAGGTAGAACGTGATTAAATCGTTGGCGTACTGAGCATTCTTCTAGAGTATTAGCATTAATCAGATTTGGTCGGGGGAGAACTTGCATTCTTGCCAAAGACGAGATACTCCAAGTATTCCTTGACAGCATCCGGAGCTTTCTTTTTCAGAATCTTCACTACCTGTGCCGGCTCAAGTTTCACTCTGCTCTTGTCATCTGCGAACACTTGCACTCCTAGCTTTGGATTTCGTTTGGCCAGCCATGCACCATAGTCCTGGACTAGCGCAACATCCTTGATCCTGACAAGGTACTTTCGAACTTCAGTCTCTCCATCAACGAATTCACCCTCATCGCTCCCCTCATTTTCTAGGATACGCTTCCAAGTACTCAAAACATCTCTAGGCATTTTGCGACTGTGGTATAATCGACTTAATGCGTAGAGACTTCCGAAACTCTCCAGTAATGCCACAGCGCGATCGAAGCAGTCAACACCCCTATCAACTAAATCATAGATCTCGCCACGAACTGTGGAGGCTGGCCTAGAGTGCCTGTCAAGAACTAGCAATACTCGCAATAGAGCAGCGTCTGCGGTTCGGAATGCTTCCTTTTCCTCCGCCACGCTCCCGTACCCCTTCTTTCGCCGCCAGGCGGTCAAGTAGCGCTTCACTATGCCAAGAATTTCGGGATCGAGGTTTTCACCGAACTGAGTGCTGCTTGGCACAGCGCGAGCAGTGAGCGATGAGCGTTCATATATGTCTCTCACACCACCAAAAACCCAGATGCCTCTGGAGCCCTCCAAGACTTCTTCGCGAAGCATGGGAATGGCTGCCAAAACCACACGGGGATCAATGCTATTCTCCAGTAATGCGTTTTCTGTTGCTCTTTTATCCTCTTCCGTAATAGAGATCCCGGCATGTGATGCAGCGGTAAGACTTGTGAAGAGAAGCAGGCCCGCTTTCTGTCGGATATAGCTCAGGCTTAGGGGGGCTGTCCCAGTCCTCGGTTCCTGGCCTCGAATGCTGTTTAGCACCGCAATGACCTGCGACCGATCGAGATGAGCATCGTTATAGCCTCGAGCCTCCACAGGTCGCGCCATTTCCAACTTAGTATCCAGACGAATAACTAATGGGTTTCTCACAACCCACCAGATTCGATCGCCGGACCACGTAACGATCCGACTCTGGAGTCTTCCAAATCGTCGACCAATCTCCTCTTCTTGCTTGTTTTTAGCAGCCTCCCACCCCTTGTCAAGTGGCTCTTCCCTTTCGCCCTCTGGGGAGGTACGAGACTCAAAAAGTTCCATCTCCTTTGTCACGCGTTCGAGTGAAATCTTTGTTCTAGAGTCTGAGCTTTCAACTGAGGCCGGAGTGCCTTCCCCTGATGGCCCAAGTCTTAGACGAACCAAACGAAGTTTGTCGCCAACTTCGGGGATGGATATGTCACCGTACCCTGTGATCTCTTGAAGTCCAACCTTTGTAGGAGCACTTTCGGTAGGCTCCCCCTCGGCACGAGTTGAAAGGGGGGCTATTTCAACCCACTCCTTTATAACCTCGTTTTCGCTATCCCATCTCTGAATCTCGATGCCTCGCCCGCCCCCCAAGCTCATATCGCGCTCCATCACAGCGAGGATATAACCCTCTTCCCCATAACCGAGTATATTTGATTCCGAGGCTGTCCATAGACCCTGGCCATCAACTACCAATTTTTCAGGATACCTTTCGAACTCCAGTGTCCCTCTTGACACGTCGCCATCCAAGTTGACGAAAATTCCCACTCCAGGATCCGACAATCCGGTTCCCGTCGTGAGAAGAAACTCTGTAGGTGTCGGCGATACTATGTGGGGGCTCAAGGCCACCGTCTGAGGCGCCCTGGTCATCCCCGATTTGTTTGCATCGTTGTTGCCCTCTTCACTTGGTGGTGGGGGAAGTGGTTTATCGGGGGATATAGTCCCTTTTACCGGGCTGGTTCCTCGCTCTGTCGACCTTTCTGGAGTTATAGTAAGGCTAGGTGAACTTGATCCCCCGCGGTCGGGAGTCTCTAGGCCAGATTGCAACCTGGAGCCGGAGTTCGGGCTTTCTTGCCGACGTGCTAGACTCCCTACGAATGCCCCGAGACTTGTGCTTCTGCCGTGACCTCTGTCATCTGCGCGCATACCGCCTTGGCCAGGATGAGCGGAGGATACCCTTCTCGGCATATATGACCCACTTGTTGAGGAGATATCTTCTGGTTCCCCGCCAACAGCAACCCCGGCATTATCATCCAAAGAAGATATTGGGAAGAGCGGAATTTTGCGGGATTGATTTACGTCAAGGAGGGCATATGAGTGTGCCGTAGCTACACAGGCAAAATTTGAACGACGGACCGAAAGGTTTGATTCCGCAAATCCTATATTCTTTGCATTCCACCAAAAAAATTAGAGCACGGAGAAGTGGATTGAGGTCAATAGCTGTAAAAGAGTAGCAACCGGTCGGCAGCCTAATCGTACCTTTATCACACGTACATCCTCCTTGACCCTTACGAGTTTTATCTTATTCTTGACCGAAATCATAATCACCACCCCACCTTCATCCTCAGCATCCAAGTCAATCCCGCCGACCCAGCTACAATTGGCGACCTTCGTAGTATTTGGAAAGGCTGGGCTTAGTTCCGGTAATGAATAGAACGTCAGAGTTCCATTGCAGAGAATGCATGCTTTAGAGACCTTCGGAAGCAGCAGTATCCGCTGGATACCTGCTTGGGATTGTGCCGATGATGCTGAAGGAGTGAACAGAGGCTGTATCCTAGACGCTAATATGTGCATTGGCTTAGACGAAGCATCTGAGGGTTCTGAAGGTATTAAGACGAAGTGCAGGATTTCTGCCGCCGAAGTGCCAACATAAAGATTACCCTCTAGACTCTCAGATACTCAGTTAGTCACTCAAATCCATAATATTGACGACACCAACACACTACCTGCCTAGGCAGGTCCTAAAGGAGCCTGTACTAACCCCAAAACTCGACACAATTGATCTCAATTTTAGAGGCGCCATCACTCTCCGCAGTGAGGGGGAGGTCATCCGCGAGACTCTGGAGAACATAGCGCCCAGCGTCCATCTCGGAGCCTCGTTTTCTCTTCCGCGACGTGCTAGCCATCTTCTCAGATGCCGTTCGAGGCGCAGGGAGGCCTCAACCTAACACTGTCTTGGTGGCGGGATGTAGCCGTGGAATTGGACAATCCAAGCTCGTTAGTTGTTGCGGAGGTCTTGGCCACATAGTACGACAGTAAACCGCTTTTTGCTCGCGAGTGCCTCACCCGGCCGGTGCCGCTTTAAATGGTGAGCTGGGTGATGCTCACCCTGAGCTCGCGCGAGCACATCACACTCCCGTAGCGCTGCCCCAGCGGCCCGGCGTCGATGACCGGACGGCCGGGTAAGCAGCTGGGGATGCTAGCCACGTATATAGTCGCCCCGCCCCGTTGGCCTCGGTAGGAGGCCAGCAATCAGTTCATCAATCAAGCCTAAGTTCTAGCCACCATATCGTTCTAAAGTGTTTCGTGCTACCGTCGACCTGGCAGCGTTCCCCAATACCCAATACTCGCGAGTAGTAGCCCTAAATAGCCTGGGTCGGACCCCCAGTAGCCCGGCGGCGTCACACTGCCATACCCGTCCTACGAGCCCCGTGGCGACGGCCCCATTACAAATGTGGCTGACAGAAGTCTGTAGAACTACCTCCTGATATTTATGAAGCATGTGTCAGCCACCCCTACAATATTTTTCTCTGGACGCTTTTATGCTCTGGCCCCCATCGTGCTTCAGCCACTCGCCCTAACCCCATTCGGGCCCTAACCCATTTTCTATCTCTAGCCACCCAGCTGCTCTAGCCGCCCGGATTCTCTGGCCACCCGGATTCTTGGCCTCCTAGAATCTCTAGCCTCCTAGATGCTCTAGCCGACCGGATTCTCTAGCCACATAAATTCTCTAGGCTCTAGCCACCTAGTTTCTCTAGCTATCTAGCTTCTCTGAATTCTCTAACCACATAGATTCTCTGGCCTCCTAGAATCTCTAGCCCCCTAGCTTCTCTAGTGCCCTAGATGCTCTAGCTGCCTGCATTCTCTAGCCATCTGGTTTCTCTAGCTATTTAGCTTCTCTAGCTATATGGATTCTCTAACCTCTTCACTTCTCTAGCCTCTGTTATGCTCCCAATCATGCTTTGGCTGTTCCTTTTCTCTAACTGCCCAATTTCTCTAGCCCTTACTCTGCTCTAGCTACTTCTTAATTCTAGCCACCCTTCTACTTATTCAGCACTCCTCTCTAACATAGTTGATGGGCAAGTATGCCACTGCTGAAGCCCCTTCACGAAACAAAGGTAGAATTTACAACCAACATTAGAATTATCGCTGTAATATATATATTAGGTACTTTCTTAGTGTTCTGAACATGTACGGGCATTATGCTCAAGAGAAGAGCATAAGCTACATTTTGGTAAAGCCCGTGGTCGCACTCCATCTGAGGTACTTTCAGTAGCTCCTTTCTCTACTTCTGCAAGAGCCCGAACTTCTGTTCCAGTTAGAACCCCTCCTTTCTTAAGATATGATCACTTTTTCCCTCTCTTTCGCTTTTGCTGTTGGATTTCTGCAAATAACTTTTCATTTTGACTTGCAAGTAATACAGTACTATGCATAGCTAGTTGACAGCCTTTAACAAGTTGATTTAAGGCCTGTAAGGTTGGCGATGATAAGTTATGCTGAAGACACTGCTTAAGAAGCTTAGTCTGGTGCTGAAGCTCAACAATATTATGAGGAGTTTCGGCCATTCAATTTAGTTGAGTCTGAGGAAGTAACTGAGATGATGGTATATGAAATTGAGTATGTAAAATCGATAATACCTGGTCTGGTACATATGGTGCAAGGCCAGTAGCTGCAAAACCACTAAGAATGTTTTATTTATATAGTGCTTCAACTCGAGCTTGTTGATAAAGCAATAAAAATTCCCACTTGTCAATATAATTAACACCCAAAATTATAAGTTGTTCAACGTGTTGTCTATAAGATCGCTTGAGTATGGAAAAACAGCCCATATCAATTGGTTGGAGAAGATATGATGAATGAGCTAACATACAAAGTGGAATGATGGAATGCTCTGAACAGTATTGATCAAATTCTGGTATCACATGGCTACTATGGCTATCAAGAATTAACAATCGGTATCGACCAATTGTACGATCCTTGGTATAGGTGTTGAAAATGTTTTTAAGCCATACTAGACTTATTTCGTTATTCGTTCAACCATTATCACTCACTCCAATAAACCAGTTGTATGGTAAAACCCCCTCTTTATACCATGCTGCTTGATGCATCACCGCTTCAAAAATAATAAGCGGTAGTATTGTAAATCCTTGAGTGTTGATAGTTTCAATAACTGTAACCCATTCGCAATTCCCAGGTTGTGTTGTTCGAGATCTTCCGGCCCTATCAGTCCCTGTAACTACTTTGGCAGTTGAAATAACTTCTATTTGAAATCCAGTTTCATCGAAATTATAAATATCCTCATTAAGAATTCCATATTCGATAACTGTATCTTGAACGCATTGGAACCATTGACAAATAAGTTTTAGGTCTTTGTATTTTGCTCACTGATAGTCATATTTGCAGTTGTACTTTGACTTAAGAGTATTATGGAGACTGATAAAACTATGTACCCAAGCTTTGCCCACATAGGCCGATTCCTTACGTTGAGTAAGTAATAGTGTTGCCATTTGTTGTACTGTTTTAACTTTCGGTGACATGTCACGCCTATTCATCAATAAAACCCATTGTACCAATGACTCTTCTTCAGTTGGTGTTAAAAGACGGATTTTTGGGATAGAATCAAGTCATGATTGAGTTCCAGTAGTACGTCATTGTAGAGTACTTCGAGTAATATCATAAGCTGTTGCAACGGCAGTATAGCTAGAAAAAAGACCTTGTTTATAGGCTTGAACTGCTAGTTCAAGTCTACCTTCCTTATATAAAGCTACTTACTATTGTGATAGTATTATGATAAATAAATTTAACACAACGCGACGCGTTGAGTTTTGATGGGGCGGCGCACTCGCCCATATGGCGCGCTCGCCTATCAACCACGTGAGATCTATTATGAGAAAAGCAAGAGGAGCCAGAAATGACTACCCTAAAAATAGCTTCTTCAAAATAGATATAGATATGGGAGTCATTCCAGCTTCTTAATGACTACTGCTGAGGAGCTAGAAGTGACTCCTCTAAAATACTATTTGTAAGGCACTAGCAATGAGGCTCCCACAAAGGAAGCTCATAGCCGCGTCAGACTTCCAAAACCGCTTCCAACTGCCAGACGGCATAACGACATCAGACCTCCACGAAGACGACATGATCCATAAGCAAGCAACATCTGCAACTGCATACAACTGCCAAGCAAACAACGGAAGCAGCCTTCTATATCCATTGATAAAGACGTCGCTACGAAAACGGTACGCCAGAAGAGCGATATCTGAAAGCAGTCGATATCGACCCGACGACATTGCCAGTAGCAGATGACGTCGCCGATAGCAGGCAGAGTCAAGACAATGGGAGTCGGATCAGAGAACGAGATAGCCGTCGGGGAGCCGGCTAAATCATATATTTAAGCAGTCCACTGCCCATAGTAAAATGGGCAGCGATTAGTTCTTCTATATTACAGAATCAAGAGTACTTCTGCTGATCCAATTTCGTTACATTGTCTCTAAGAACACTTTACAACGACTCTACGCCGAAGAGCCTCCATCGTCTATAAGTCGTCACACTACTAGCTAAGCTCTAAGATCCACGCTACGGTCTTACAGACTGCAAGGATAAGCAAAATTGAACATCATATTCTTAGATCTATCGCAACACATGTAGAAGGCTTCTGTGCCAATGCGGTTATGCAATGGCTTGCTCGAGAAGTATGAACAAGAACTATGAAGGTGTATAGAATCTAATGTCGAAACCTCTTGTTCAACAAACTGCAAGTGCTGGGCTGTCTTGATGAAGTCATTATACTCAATTCCGCGGTATTCTTCGGGATTGGAAGGGGGAGTCGGAGGTCTCATATAGTCTCTGGGCTACTAGAAAAACCCATATCTGGCTCTGCACTTTCAGCATGAAGACTACTGTCGACTACTTTGGTTGGTACACTACCAGCACCCTTTACAAATTGAGTGCCAGTTTTGGCTCCCTAGATCTAGATATAGGAATGTTAGCTATATGTTAAGGCCAGATCTGACCCTCAATAATAGCTAGAACACGAGGAGAATAAATATAGAAACTCCAGCTAAATTTTGGAAGTAAGATTAGGCTTCTCAAGAATAGCTAAAGCATGAAAGCGGTTAGAGAAATAGAGTAGTTAACAATAGAATTACTCATATACCTCCCAGATTCTCTAGCCCCTTAAGCACCCTCTGCCTTCCAGATTCTCCAGCCTCTTAGACTCTCAGTCTCTCCGGGATTCTCTGGTCTTTCAGATTCTTTAGCCCCCCAGATTCCCCAGCCTCTCAGATTCTCTAGCCCTCTAGATTCTCTAGCCTCTCAGGTTCTCTAGCCTTTCATATGTAGCATAATAAACCCTAAAAAGCATAGGAAGTCAAGAGCTAGCTGAAACATAAGTGTAAAGATAATACCCCCATTTTAGAATTCGGAGTTAAGCAGGAAATGTTTGATTATGGTGGGGTATGGATGCTTTCAGCCGACTTATACAAAAAGTACAAAGTATTAAGAGCAGCACTCGTGATGAGTGATAGCATTGTTCAAAGCATGGTTAAGTTTGGCATCCCTGCCAGCGATATACTTGTGCTTCCATTTTATAAGGCACAAGTATCTCTCCTCCGGAGGTTACTGTCTGAAAATGAAACTTTTCATGGCGTTCAAGTCCAGATGGTAGATTCAGCACAAGGGAGCGAAAGCTCTATTATTGTGTTGGATGTAGTTGCAGCTGGGGGTACTGTGGGGTTTATTAAACAGCCTAACTGCTTACAAGGTGGGGAGGATCACCCAAACTCACCCAATGCTCAGCCCTGTAGTCAACCATACTCACCCATACTTGCCCGTGCTCACCTGAAACTCACCCAGCTCGCATGGGCTCAGGGCGGCATGGTTCACCCACCGGATTGGGGGTGAGCTTGCCACGAATTTCTGCCTCCCCGGCTGTAAAAGAAAAGATCAAACTGCGGCGCACTCACGTCTGCCTCACCCAGTTGCTGCCGCTTTAAACGGTGAGCAAGGTGAGCAAGGTGAGCCTGGGTGATGCCCATGAGCTGGCATGAGCACTCTCTTTCTCGATCTATTTATTCCAGCACCCAAGACTGAGAAGGGCAAGAGACCAAGGGAAAAGATATAACTAGCTCATTCATTATAAGTACATTGTAGAGATGTAACTATTTAATATCAGAATAGCTTCTAATAGTTCTGGATATTACTATTTAAATTAAGTACCAGTCCTAGCTCCCTAAATCTAAATATAAGAGATCACGAGAACTTCATGAGGTAAGCAATAGATTCTACTTGTAGAAATTGCAGAACGAAGAGAAAAGAAACTATAGAATCTCATGTTGAGCTGGATCTGGCATTGAACCGCTAGGCACGAGGCGAGGAGCTCGGAAGCGGATGGGGTGTGCTCTCAAGTCTCACTTGTCGGTTGGTGGATCACGTGGAAATATCAGCATATATTCTTTCCTTCTCCTCAAAAACCATGCCTACAATGAACATCTCAACTGGGCTGGATAGTGAGACGCTATCAATCCTCAACACTACACTTAAAGACCAACCTATATCGAGGGAGTTACATGCCTTCTGTCATGCCTGCCCGCCCTCTACCGGTACGAGGCTACAGACATTAAATCATGACGAATTGATGCAGCTTAGCAACCAGTGCCACAATGCAATCAATACCTGGCTGTGTGCAGACCGGTCGTTTGATGTAATGAAGGACGCGCCGAGTTTGACTACACGAGACTCAACCCTCCCTGGAAAGGTTAGGATGGAAGCTTGATCTGTTTAGTTAGGTTTACTGCTGACAGATGCGTCAAATAAAGGTGAAAGGTCGAGATAAAGCCTGCGTTATTACTGGCTCCCATCCGAAGTACGCCCAAGCTGCACATATCTTTCCATACAGCATGGGCAAATCGCAAGCCAGATCGTCAATTGATTTTTGGGCTGTTCTCAGCATGTTTTGGGGTAACGAAGCCACCAACAAATTGCGAGATCTTATTTTCGGCCTAGCGGCAGATCCAACTGCAAAGACATGTATTAATCGACTCTACAATGTCATTACCCTGTCAGCTGAAGCGCACGTGTATTGGGGTGAGGGAATGTTTGTTCTCGAGCCGCATCCTGACGATGACCCAAACGATGAATATAACCTGCGAACAATTTTCTACTGGGTACATCCGCACGAATCTGCTTGCCCAGGCCCCGGAATTTACCCTCCTATCAGCCTAACCTCCCCCCTCCCGCCCGTATCAACGTCAATCTCTCAAGCCCCAGGATCAGGCTTTATTGGTCTTCCTAATGGCCGTACTAACCCACCATCGTTTGTTGAGGATGGGCACATTGTGTCCTTTACCACGGACGACCCAATGGGGTCACCGCTACCAAGTAGAGAACTTCTCTATCTCCAATCAACCCTTATAAAGGTGTTAAGGATGGCAGGTCGTGCAGGTTGGGACGTACGAGAGATGAATGAATCAGAGCGGGATAACGACTCTGTTATCAACGAAGACGAAAGCGGGGGATTCGAAAGCTCCTCTGTTAGACCAACGACGTTCAGGGCGGACTCCACCCCATCGGGGTCAGGACGAACTGGCGATGCTCAGAGCCAGACCAAAGGCCGCTTCCGAAATATCGTTTCTCAGATTAGAGCTTTGCTTCGTGGTGGTAAGGTAGTCAATACTATGGTTACACATAGGCAGCGGGAGGGGGAAAAAAATTGATCAGCTTCCCCCCAACATGGAACAAACGCATTCATTCCGCTTTTTTTTACAATCCTTTAACACTGTATATTATTGTGTATTCATAGAAAAGTCTCTTGAGGACCCTAAATCAAACCTTCCCTCGGCAGAACGTGCACTCTGTTGTCGGGAAGGATCAGTGATGACTCTACTCGCGCGAGCACAGGGCGGCGTTGCTCACCCGCCAAATTAGGGTGAGGTCGGGGCGCATTTTCATAACCTTGGCGACTTGCTGCGTCGCTGTACTGTACCTGACGTGTCCTTGGCCGGCTTACTATTAGATTGCCAAGCGGAGCTCGACTTACTTGCATATCCCTTTCGCGGACGCAACACCACCCTCTGGATGGGAGATCCTCATCTAGACGTCTTCTAGCAGGATGGCAGACATTACTCCAATACCCTCTCCCGATGGTATAGGTGCGGCCTCAGAAGCCAATGGCCAGATCGCGGGAGGCGCAAGCCCGATAGGTACCCCGACAGACGAGGATACAAAGTTCCAAAAGGCAATCTCGGTCTGGAGGAGTAGGCGTGCCCCAGTACGTTCTCTAGATTTCTGCAGAAGCTAACATCGCGACTTAGATATCGACTTAACTAGTCTCCTACCCTCGCTCGATACCACCGCATCAGATATTGTTGCTCATCAGCGAGATTCCCTGGTACAAAGGAAAGACCTGGCACAGAAGACAAAGGACTTCAGGAAGCTTGATGATGCTACAAAACTGGGGGAGTGGAAGAGCCTCCTAAAAGGTGATTCGCGATGCCACGAACTCAGAAACTAAATGCTTAGTTCCCTATAGCATACCAAACTTTTATCGATCTCCTTACGAATCACACGAAATCAACCTCTTCTGCGTTCCTACAACTCTATTCTTCCTTATCCGACGCTCCCGATCCATATCCTCTCCTAGAAGCATCTATCGAATCTCTCCTACTTTCAGAAGATACATTACCGAAAATAACCTCCGAGAATCAACATTTACAGAAGACAATCGGCAAACTCACTACCCAACTTGAGGAAACAGAGCATAGGCTGGGGGGGGAGCGCAAGGCTCGGAAACTGCTAGAGGATAACCAGGAGGCCAAAGTTAAGGAGATTGAGACGTCATGGGCGGCCGTCCTGGAGGAAAAGAAAAATAACTGGGAGGCAAAAGAGAAGAGCTTAGAAGAGAAGATTGAAAACCAGGATAGGTTGTTTAAAGAGATCAAGGCGAGCTACGAGGTCTCCCAACGGCTAGGCAGAGCGGACGACGAAGATGGAGAAGTTCAACGAACAGGTGTCACAGCTGCTGAACTAGAAATTGTCCACTCCGATTTAGAAAGAACTAGCTTGAGGCTAGCCGAGGTCGAGGCGAGGAACGAACAGCTCAGGCTAGAACTTGCGCAAACAGCTTCAGGCTTGCACCCTTCAGATTCGGCGCATGCAGTGGAGGATGACCCAGATTTCCTACGAATTCAATCTGAGAACTCATCCCTATTACGAAAGCTAGATGCCGCGAGGGTTGAGAAGGATTCAGAGAAGAGGAACTGGGAAGGCAGGATTCGAGGCCTAGAGCGTGAAATTGCCATACTGAAAGATGAAAGAGACAGCCTACGGAGCAAGGTTCAGAAGTGGGCTGATTACGATGAAGTCAGGAGGGAGCTAGAAATGTTGAAGGTAAGGGGACTTACGTCCTACTGTCCCTAGCTCGGCGCGCCGTCGGGACTGATTAAATGTCCTAGTCCATCGAGTTCTCAACGGGCGATGAGGATGATCTTACCATAGACGAAGACACCAACCCCCTAGGATCTCAAGAAAATGGCGAAGTCAAAAAGGGCAAAGGCGACACCCTCGAGCAGCTACTTCTCGCAAGAAATAAAAAGCTCGGCAATGAGTTGACTGTCCTAAGGGTCTCGCATCAGGACTTGCAAAGCCGCTTAGAGTCACTACAAACCGAACTGGCGAACACGAACGCAGAGCTCGAAAAGTCTCGAAGCCTTAACACGACCCTTGAGAACGACCTGGAGAAATTTCAACAGGAGACCTCCAACCCCTTTCCCCCGGCAATGTCTGTAGCGCCAACATACGCCTCTCGCTACCCCCAATCTGGCATTCATTCTATGGGCTCGTACAGTGGTCGGCGAGGCAAAACTTCCCCGACATCATCAATAATTTCCGGCTTCGACCCACATAGTAGTTCACAGACTTCCCCAGACACTATTCGGGCTGGCGAATCAGTTGGAGGTCCTGGCATCCTCCCAATGGTTGCAGCGCAGAGGGATCGGTTTAAGCAAAGAAATACTCAGCTTGAGAGCGAACTAGCTCGAACGCACAGTACCGTGTCCACCCTCAGGCAAGAGATTGCTTCGCTGCAGAAAGATAATTTGCAGCTTTATGAAAAGACCAGATATGTATCCTCCTATAACAGGGGGCAGCCTTCCGCAACGTCATCCACTGCTTTTTCAACGAACCCAAATCCATCAACCATCCAAGTGTCCTCATCCACTGCCTCTGGACTGACACTTGACCGCTACCGCTCGGCATACGAGGCGAACATATCTCCATTTGCCGCTTTCCGAGGCCGCGAGTCGACAAGGGCATATAAACGCATGAGCCTCCCAGAACGAATTGTATTTTCAATCACTCGTCTAGTTTTAGCTAACAGGATGAGCCGAAATCTATTTGCAGCATATTGTCTAGCGTTACACATTCTAGTCTTTGGACTGCTTTACTGGATGGGGACGGTGGACATCGAGAGGCATGCCAGTAATCTTGGAGATATCGCAGGCGGAGTAATCGCGGGTGCGGCAGGAGCTGGCGCACCAGAGGCGCATCATGGGGATTGGCATAAGGAGGGATTCAATTAGTTAGCAGAATGTATAAGAGCTCGTTTGTAATATCACGTCTGTACAGAGTAACACGATATGCCAGTGAAAAGGCACTCACTCTATCCGCTCCATTTCTCAAGCCGTTTCCGCGTTCTAGCCGCCATCGAGCTAAAAGTAGCTCCACCAGAAACAGCTCGTTCACAAAAAGCCACCTTGCTCTATCGCTCGAGCTGCCGCCTTCTTCAAAGGGGTGGGGGGTTCAAACCCCAAAACCGAAACGTACAAACAGTAAATTATCTCCGCCACACCACTCACACAATACTAGCCAAATCCCCCGCTTCTCAAAACCACCGCCAATACCTCTATGCAGCCTAGCCACTTAATGAGCACCAGCCACCTCCCTGCGGAGACCAGAACCTCGACAGGGGACCGGTCACTCCCTGGAGAGGCTGGTTTGCGCGTTTGGGATCGCGGTATGCGTGGAGTTCAAATGGTTGGGGGGGAGTTTAGACTTAGGCCCGAACATGGATAATTGCTGCTAGAGTCCAAGCCAGGAACTGGTGGTTTTGTGCTTACTACCGGCGTCTGGATTGTCCCGCAACGTTTCGTGTCTTGGAAGTTTGTGTTTTTTTAGGAGCGGATGTTGGAAGTTCGGGATGAGGCATGTGTTTAATAAACTAAACTAGTTGCGCGTAGCTACATGCGCATGATAAGGTTTAT
>JAJDFE020000262.1:0-41361 GCA_021527465.2 Geoglossum glabrum | reverse complement strand
ACACACACATACATACACATACACATACACACACACATACATACACATACACACACACACACACATACACACACACACACACATACATACACATACACATACACACACACATACATACACATACACACACACACACACATACACACACACATACACACACACACACACATACATACACAAATACAACCCGCTCCCCACCGCGCTAGGGCGGACAGACAGAGAGACAGACAGACAAGCAGGTGATAGATAGATAGACAGCGACGCGAAAAAAACAAAAATCAGAAATTTTGAGGAGAAAAAAAAAATTATATATATATAATAAAAATGGATAGGTAGGTAGATTAGGGAGAGATTCTGGTTGGTTGGTTGGTTTTTTCGTCTGGGCTTGGTTGTGGGTGGAATTTGTTTCCAAGTTCTACGTTAGTTGCAGAGTTAACTAAGATTGGGGGGGGGGGGGGCGGAGAGAGGTGGTTTTAATTGCCCCTTTTTTGGGCGCGATGAGGCGAGAACAATAGTAATAGTAATAATAATAGATTAAATTTTTTTCAAAACGCATATACATTATCGGGGTGGGAAATAGATATTTTGTTCTGTGGCGGGGGGAGGATAGCAAGAAATACGCTCAAACATATGTTTTCTCCCTTTTTTTTTTTTTTCAAAAAAGAATTTTTTTTCTTTTCCCATGCCCTTATTTCCATTTCCAAATCCATTGTATCCCAGATGCCAGTACATAGCCAGGTTAAGCCCAAGGCCCCGCTCATAAGACAAAAGGAAGCGGCCCATAATAAAAAAAATACGTCGACAAACTGATGCCAGAGAGGACCCGCCAGCCAGGGCGACAAATTGACACGAGAAGAAAGATAGGGAGGAACGTTAGGGGATAGAATCAGACATCCCTAAGGATTACAAATTTCTGACTGGGGGAAATAGCAACAAGAACGTAGTTAGAACCTATGCTAAACAGGGTCCACTGGGAGGAAAAATAAACAAATCCATGCTCGTAACTGAAAGATTGCCAGTAGTTGACCATTTGATAAAAAACCAGGCTGAAATTTGATGCCCTAGTCTAGGCGTTTTAGGGAGGTTATTGAATATTTATTTCGGTTATGGAGATAGCTCCCTATCAAATATGCTCTAAGCCGCAACGATACTAACTTGTGGCTCTGATTCGCCATTGTTTTGTTTCTTATCGGCTCTTCCGTTCTCAACGGGGCCGTCGACCGTGCTGGTATTTGTGCTAGGGAGGGAACTGCTCTGGGGAGACTGTGCTTCGGATGTCATGGGAGGCGTCGGTGCGGCAGATGACCCGGGTGGCGGCGTTGTAGATTGGGAGGGAGTGGTGGATGCGGAGATGAGCTTTTCAATCTGGGGAGCATTGTTAGATTAACGGGGCCCACACTCCGACAAAGTGCAACATACAGCAGTAATCTGTTTGCCGTACGTGAATTTCTTCAGTGCTTGGAGTTGCGGCCTTATTTGCTCAACAAGTCTCTCATGATCCGCCCCTTTGAGTTGTCCCAAGAGTTTTTCTGTACAGTGATGTCAGCGTGGGAATGAGTGTGACGGTGGAAAAGAACATACGGATCACATAATTTCCGTACTGATCTCTCATCAATGTCTGCAGCGGAGAAGTGCCATCCGTATGGGCAGCAGTTAGAGCGCTAAGAATATCTCGGCGCTGGTCATCCGACCCAAACTCTATACTCTTCTCAACGACATTCGATGCAAACTTGTGTTTTGAGAAATGAAGTATTTGCCCGGTAACAAGGGCGATGATCTTTGCCTTGTCCTCTTCTTTTCCATGCTCAATCACATGCTGAGTGACATAATTTCCGTACTGATCCTGAACTAACGCCCACGTGCAAGCGTGAAGCTCCTGTAGGATTGACGCCTGTGCTGTTTCTTCGCAGTGTTCCAGCATCCTTTGGATGACACGACATCCATACGGGTGAGTGGCAAGACTGTGAACCTGCCCAGTGAAGGCCTTGATGATAAACTGAATGTATCCGGCGGGGACTCTTTCGATAGCCTTCTGGATGACGTGGTTCCCGTTCTGGTCCTTTACGCACTTAAGGACATGGCCATCAAGCTCTCTCACCAGAGTAGCCTGTTGATCGGTTAGGATGTGCTCTAGAGCCTGTGGTAGTTAGCAAGCGATGAAAATACGTGCATAGGGACGAGACACTGACTTTCTGAACCACGCGACAGCCATACATTTGCATGGATAGAGTCAGAATGTGCCCCTTCATCTGTTCTGCTAGAATTGTCTTTTGGACTTGATTGCCGTGCTCAAAAAACTTTTGGATCACGTAATTTCCAAAAACGTCGGTCATCAGTTGAAGGGAGTTTGGTCGAATCTCACGGAAGACTTGATCTTTCTCATCGCTATTGGCGGTCTCCAACTTCTGCTGGATGAACCGCGAGCCGTGCTGATCGCCACTGAACTCAACGATGTGGTTATATATATCCTGCAGCAATGTGAGTTGAAGCGGCTTTAACTTAGCACTGCAGTATTTACCTTTAGCTCGTAGCGCTTGCTCGTCTTGGTATTGGAACGAAACTCTTCTAGTAGAAGGCTTCGGAGATTGTGGCCTATGTCTTGTTGATCGCGTGCGGGTCCTCGAGGTGCAATTGGCCCGCCAGGGATTGTCCCCATTGGAATTCCAGGAAAGAAAGGCGCGAGTGAACCGACCCGAAGGTAGTCGAAAGGGTGAGGCGAGAATGCCCCCCGATATGGCTCATTGCGCATCATCACCGCGTTGGGCTGTGGAGAGTTGTAGCCCTGCTGTTGCTGAAGGCCCCGAAGTTTCTTGTCCAAAACATGCCCGTTTAGAGGCGCACGACCAGGCTGACTGGTTCCTCGAGATGGCGCGCGGAAAGGATCGGTACTTGCAGGTGGTGTCCCACCAGTAGAGTAATACGGACTATGGACGTTTCGGCGGTGGTCGCTTCCACCGGGGGAAATCGTACCTCGATCGTTCATTCGAGGGACTCTGAATCCGTTGAATTGGTCACCAAAAGGACCATCGGGAAAGCCATCCGGGGTGAATGACTCTTGGTTGCGGTCGTAAGACCCGTCTTCCAAACCCCAGGGGTTCTGTGACATGTTTGGATGAACCTGGCGGGGATAGCCAAAATCGTATGATGGCTGCGATGGATATGTTTGCTGGGTTACAGTGGCAGACTGCTGGGTGTATGGCCCCATATCCCCGTTTCCATCTAAGCTAACTCTGGAAAGCCTTGCGAGAATCTCGGTGTCCTGGCCCAGGTCATCAAATTTCCGCATGCTGCCTTGGGCAGAAGAGAAGGACGCAGTGTGTCCGGCATGGGTTGGTCGGTTGAAAGATGTCGTCACCTGGGAGAACTGGGAATATGGAGCGGTGGCCTCGATGTGAGCTACATGCTGGGAAGCTATGGGTGGTGATGTACTGTCTCTATTGGGAGGTAGACTTTCGCTCCTGACCGTTGCCCCGTTCTTTGAACTGAGCAGATCCGACGATTGAACGGGGCGGCGGTTGTTCCGGCCGAGACGCTTTGCTTCGTCACTATCCAACGCACCGACAATAGATTTGATGTGTCTCCGGTTCTCCTCGTCCGCATTGTACCTGTTTAGGCCCCTACCATCCCCGGGAGTTCCAAAACTGCTTGATCTGTCGTCTGCGTTTCGAGAAGCTACAAATCCTCCAGCAGTAGGGTCTAGGAACGGTTTGCTCGGCGAACTTTGGTGACCGATAGCCGATTGGCGGCTCACCGAAAAGAACGGGGATGGACTGCGAGGATTGTCAGATAAAGAGAGTGGTGGCGCGTTTGGGTTGCTGTTCCGGTGCCGAACAGGAGACCCTCCAGCTTCTGTCATGGGGACACTGGACATGGCGGGCGATGTTGTTTCGTTTCCGTTCCAAGGTATCCCTTGTCGACTGCTTCCCCAAGGTTCTAGCTCGGAGGATGGCACAAGTGAGCCTGAGCCTACCTTACCTTCGAAGGAACTCGTCCCACCGGAAAGATAAGAATTATCTTCTGTCCAAACATTAGTATGACTATAGAGTGTGCTGAAACTCTGGGACTTGTGTAGGTTCTCACCGCGCGCTCGAGGCATCTCGTTGTTTGTGCCCCCAAAGGCACTCGACAAGGAGGGAGTCGCCCAGATCCCGCCGTTCCAGTTTGCAGCTCCATTCCCAAGTGTCTGGCCTAAGCCTGAGCTTTGCGAAGCTCGAGGTTCCTCTCCGTTGGTTCGGCTAGACGTTATAGGATTGAACTCGACGAGACGTGCGGGTCGTGTCTAAGGTACGGTTTGTGTCAGCCTTGACGGGCAATAGAATGGAGCAGGCGAGGCAGCACTAGGAATGCTTGTATTTACATTGTTTGCCGCGGGAGCAGCGGCTCTGTTGGAGACTCCAGAACGTTCTGCCATGACACCCGAGGGCTCGATGCCCGCTTTGCGACGTGTCGAGGAAGTCGGGTGTCAAGTGAGAGTCGTGAGAAGGGGCCGAAGACTGCCCCGGACGCTTTTCTTTCTTTTCTTCTCCTGCCTTTTGAGATGCCGCAATGTAATAGGGCTGAGATTCTGGCGAAAAAACTAATTAGCTGAAAAAAACCCAGTTAGCAGCCGTTTCATTTTGCAAATCTCCGACATGTAAGACGTGCGAAAGTTAGGCCGTGTTAGGATACGGGGACGGCTCTGATCCACACACCTGTCCCAATGTTGTAGTCGTGGGTCTCGCCACGAAGAGTGCGAATATACAGCCACCTTCTCCTCTGAGGTGGAAGTTCGGTATCAGGTGAAAGGCGGAGGGAGGGCTCAGGGTTGGAAGGGACGAGCAAGCTGAGAGTCAAGGCAACGGTTGCGCGACCCCTTCGTTTGCTGGGGAAGGAAGATGTGCGTCGTGTCGGGTTGGTGCAATGTGAGTAGGCAGCCGTACGAGATTCCAGCGGGCCCTGGTGCTCTCCGCGCGTCGGCTTCAAGCAACTCTGCCCGTCGTTGAGCTCATGCGGGCCGAAGAGTTGCAGAGGTGACCTTGGGGACGAAGCAAGGGGAGGCTGAAGATGTCGAGTGCGGGAATGCAAAGAACACGTCTGGCCAGTCGGGGAGCGTGTGCAGGTCTCGTCTCGGGAGGGGGAAGGGAGGGAGGGAGAGGATGGAAAAGGCTTGGTTGGCTATGTATGATCTGGAACGGTGGTGGATCTGCGTCTTGAAGGCGGCGTAACAGCACTCAACTTTTTTGAGGCGAGGAGACTTCTATCAATAACCTAACCTGGTGGGGGCAGGGCTAAAGTGTCCAACTCCGAAACGTACACTTAGCGACCGTGGGGTTCTGGCTTTAGCGCTGCTGGCGTATCTGCCCGTCTGGGGGTCGGGGGTGGTCCTCGACTTCGACCGCGGAGGAACTAGCCCTGACGAGATGGTTGATGATGACGCCCGCGTCGAGAGGCGGGAGTGACGCCGCGGCTACAGGGCTGATGAGATGTTATGCGTGGGGATGGGAGAGAATCAATGGCTGGATAAATCGAAGGTGGGTGCGGACTTTTGAGTCAGCCTGAGGGATGCCTACTGCTCACCTACTGACTCTTTCTTACTCACACAACCTCGTCTGGTGCGGTCACGGATGGGCAGGAAGAGCAGGAGCAAGCGCAATCGCGGTCGCAATTGCTATCGCTCCAATGAAGGGCGGAACTGGGCCTCGGGGAGTTAGGGTGCGATCGATGGAAAGGGACTCCGCTTGCTAAATAGGTCTCGACACGCTGCTTGGTTTGGAGCCACGACAGTCAATCCGTAAATAAGCGGGCGATCTCCCGCCAAACAATGGGAGTGGGCCACAAGACGACTGAAGGGTGGTACAACGAGATAGTGTCAATTCGAGCTCACGGAACCAGGAAGCAAACCCCACTCCCAGAGACAAACGGTATAGTGATAAAGTATCCTCAGACATCTGGGGGGGTGATGTGATTCATATACGTGCTCGACCAGACCGAAATCAGTAGTTACGGGGCTATGGTGATATGGGTGCTTGTGGCCGTGCCGCTTGTGAGTGCCATACTATGTACTCTGTAGACTTTTGTACAGAGTCGTGGGTGCGTTTTCCCACAGCCGCAACTGCGGCCTCCTCACTCTGCGTTTGTGTACCGTGTGTCATGGGATATATCCAAGGGGACGTGACCGCGCGCAGCTATGCAACCAGCAACCAGCCTGACCGCGGCAGTCCGACTCCTGTTCATGCATTTGGTGTCATTGACCTGAGTTGAGGTAGCATTCCACCGGCAACTGGGCAAAATGTATGTCGCCCTGGTTGAGTGAGAGGTGAAAGCCTTCGTGGTAGGGCTTGCGAGTCCAGCCCAGTGCGCAGCTGTCTGCAGCTGTCTGCAGCGGCCAGGCATGACATGCAGTCCCATCACGAATCCAGGCCTGTGAACCTTGGACGGCCCGACGTTTTTTATTTATCAAACCATCTTGTATTTTGGCCCCCGGCGACTCAGAAAGCCGTCGACTCCCGCTGGCTCGACGAATGGCGTTCTTCAGACGCGATTCTTTTCGAGCCACAGAAGTGCAAGTAGCACGGCGTACTCAGGGTACCCAGTACTCAGGGGGGCTGTCGACCGGCGGCCCGTAGGGATCTACCCTGATCCTCGTTATTATCTTTTGATAGGCATCCCATCAAATGGCGGTCCTGCGACGCAAGTGGTTCTTGCGGCAACAGGTTTGTCTCGCGAGAGTCAATGGTAGGGAGTACGGAGCATTCTACTATGTATTCCTGAGGCTTTTTGTTCAGTACGAGTGAAGCGCCTGAATCTCACATGAGCGGAGAAATAGCCCTATTGGCTCCGCAGTTGTTGTGGCGTCCAGGATGGATGATCTCTCCGTTCTTCAATCATGTTCGTTGTTTTCGCACCCACGGATTGCATGCATTCGCCTATGACTTGCTTTTGCATAGGGAGACATGGCATGAATTCTTCACCCTGCAAAGGGCGTCGGCTGTCCAGATTCTCGGGATGTCCTCAACAAGGCCAAGGGAGAGAGGTCGAGCAGTTTTCCGAACGTCATATCCAATCCATTTCACAGGGCTTTCGAGATAGCCACTTCACCCATCAAATATCCTTTGAATCTCAGCCTTCTAGTCCTATTGTATTCCGCTGGGTTGCCGGCCGCCTCCAAAGGCTTGATATGCAAGCGAAATATCGCTGTTCATGACCACGGTTGATCAACTATTCATATTGGTAGGGCGAGATGCTCACACCGCTACTTATCCACCAAGGCATTGTATATGTAAAGGCACCGGCCCAAGAATTTCCCGCTGGTACCGATTTTGGCAATGTATACCAAAATTTGCCGGATGAACACGCCCGGGGGATCCCTAGACGTACAAACTTGGGAGGCATGGCTGTGGCAAAGGCGCGATGCGACCCAAGGGGCGTGCCCGTCGAATGACGTAACTGCGGGGGCTTCTGGTCGATGCTTCCGTACTCGACGGATATCTCAGATGAAGCAACGCCCGATAATCTCTTCATATCTGGTCATTGTTCCCAAACAACCGGACCAGGCAAAAGTCCAGAATCTGTTGGCTCCACCCACAACAAACACCAAACAAATGCCCGACCACCTCGCCGGGCATGTGCACGAGCGAAGTGCTACTTGTTGAGGGGCACGGGACAGAAGGTAGCATCACACGCACGTCATATGCCACATAGAGAAGAGCCCAAGTCGGCTTTGTGCGAGCTGCATACAACCGTCAAGGCGTTTGAAAGGGATGGATACCTCTGAAAGGCTTCCCGCGTTGGGGTTTGCACTGCCGCTGCTGTTGGCCGGTTCCCGAGAGTGGGAATCTAATCTACGGGACTCGGGGTCTCAGACACGTATCGTGGGTGGCGTCTTCCATTCCGCGCGGACGGAGGATAGCATTTGGCGTTGGTGCTATCTATGTACCGTTGATTCGCCGGGCCGCTTCCCCGCCCTTTTTGGCGGATAGCCTCACTAGCCCCAGTGTCGAGCTCGATGCTGTTGCATGCTGTGCACAGTGCGCAGCGTGCGCAGCAGTGACGGCAGATTGCCCCTTGGGAAGCCGCGCCTCATCCAGAGGGCTCTGGCTCTCTCTGAGTTGCGCTCTTGATAGGGCAGTGTAAACTCCCCACTGCTCCGTGCTCCGTGTAGTTTGTGCCAAATACCCTGCCCTGTCCAATACTGACTTCGCGTGAACATGTACAATATCGTACTCCGTACTCTGTATGCACATACAAGTACAGTGTATGTTGTATGTACTTTGTACTCTGTGCTTGTACCCAGCCAACTGACTTGTTAACCAACTGTGGTAGGATTAGATAAGATCCCTTCTATTTTCTGGCTTGCCAATGGCGCCGGCTGCCCCATCGGCGCCGTTGGAACGCTTTACCGTATCCGGTTTCGCGCGGGCGCTGTCTCGACGCTGATTCGCTAGTCACGGAAACGTAATTTCTTTCAGCTTCCGCAACGCCAAAACTGCCCATCTTAGCTCTTCTCCTTGCACATCCTTCGCACTCTCTCCTCTCCTCACCGTCTCCCTCCTTACGCCTTTGGCAGGTATCAGCTTCACTCTTTTAGCTGTAGCCGTGCTGTCCGTTCTCTTAATCGGCCCCCTCGCGTTTCCTGTTACCGTCGCTATTGTCGCCGCATCCTGAGGACTGCGCCTTTTGTCGTTGGTACGCATTACAAACTGCGCTTAAGTATGTATGCCGCGAATACGGCCATTGTCGGCGTTTGTTGGCTCTATTGATGGACTGCGCTGACCTCGCCTGTGTTTAGCACATGCCAGTGGCAGTCTCAACTTATCACTTAATAACCGGATCATTCACACTTTCGAATATTTTAACCGCCCTATCCTAAATCGATAAACTTCGCAACAATGGACGCGCTGAATAGACTCGTTCCCCGGGATGGCTCTCCAGAAGAGAAAACTGGACTTAGCAGAACCATGGTGGACCTAATGATCGTTCTTCTGGTTCTTGTAGTGTGTGGCTTCATTCTGGTCGCCCTTCTCTTTTTCCTCCGAGGCCGCCGCCGAAAGCAGAAGTTGAATGAAAGTCTGCCGGTGTACAGCGAAAAGCCGGCTGGCCCCTTGAATCACCGCCGCCTCACTGTCACTGCTACACCCTATGGCGGCCGGACCGATTCCTTTCACGTCTATAGTGAGAAGCAACGCCTTATTCGGAGCTCCCTTACTCCACCATATTCCCCGGATTCTATTCCTGAGATTCGCATTACCTTTCCTGAGGAAGAGGATGAGTCTGGACGAAGAAAATCAGGTCGGGTGGTTGTTGTTCACGTAGGAGAGAGTGGGGTTGGCCTGGGGCCCGTGGTAGAGGAAAACCTTCCTCCATATCAGAGGAGCAGCTCAGACCGATTTCATTCTCTGGACCTTGATCGGATTGGAGTCCTGGAGGAAAAAATCTAAGAACAACCGGTCCTGATGGTTCTGGGGGCTTTCGTTCTTTAAATGGAGATGATAGGATTGGCTAACCGGACGCTCATTTCCTGGCAAAAGTTTCCTCATTGGAAACGTCATGATGCGGCGGGTTGAGCAGTCAACATAACGTCCCTTACGATATTGTTCATAACATTCACCATGGGGTTTTTCTTTGACGGAGGGCCGTATAGGGTGTATAACCAGGCATGATGGGTATCACTTCTTCCTGTTCAGGCCATTTCCTATAACCCGGCAGTCTACTCTATTCAAAGTTGAGGTGGGCATTCCTTTTTTATCTTCGGTGCCGGGGTAAAACTTTTCGCGCGGGGACTTTGGTTTGACCTTGCTAGAGTGCCCCGGGGAATGCACCACCTTCACATAGTTCTTAATGTATGTAATTTAATTGCGGTCTCCAGGAGTGAAGAAGCTGTTTGGAGCATTCGTCAAGTCTGTAACTCGATTGTGACACTCGATTTGCGGGTGGGACATCTCTTATTGGTCGTAATTCGCTACGCCTAGATGTGAATCTCGCCGCCCAATCACTTAACGAAGTGGTTGACCCACTGCGTGTCTTCAGAGCGAACTCCGTACTCTGTCGTGCATCTTTCTCCATGTCCTAAAAACGTACTTTAGGTTACCAGTCGCATCTGATGTAGCATAAATGGATATCGATCCAGAGTGGAGCTATAGGGAGCTAGCCGCACAACCTGCGAAGGCTAAAGCATCGAAGGGGCAAGAGGAGACGTCGGAGCAATCCAAGCAAGTCGAGCGCATGAGTGAACTGCAGTTCAAGACGTCACATGGGCTCCTGGTTGCTTTCTTGCTATGGATTTGGTTCGTTTCTGCACAGTCCACAGTCATCGTGCCCTATGGCTAACTCACACTCCTTGATAGCTTCCTCCATGCCTGCGGAATATACCTTTTCACCAAAGGGTTTCTGCTCACAAGATTGGTCTTGGATCACAAGTCGCGATGCGATGCACCTCCAATAGAACTTCCGGGTGGGCATAGCTTTGGGTTGCCCTCAAAGGGCTGCTGGCATTCAAAGACCTTCGACAAGGCTGTTGTCATAATTATCGATGCTCTTAGGTACGATTTTACGGTACCATTCAGCGCAGGGGGTGCAGGAGGGCCCCTTCATTTTCACAATGCTTTGTCTGTACTTCATGAGTCTGCCTCACAGCGGCCTAGTAATGCGTTTCTTTTGCCGTTCATCGCAGACCCCCCAACGGCGACCCTGCAAAGATTAAAAGGGTTGACGACTGGCACACTTCCAACATTCGTTGATCTAGGTTCTAATTTCGCTGGAACGGCTATAGAGGAAGATAATCTTGTGGCTCAATTGCGAGATGCCGGAAAGAATATCGTTCAGCTTGGAGATGACACTTGGACATCCTTGTTTCCCGGGTATTTTGACCCAAGTTTGACTAGGTCCTATGATTCATTCAATGTGTGGGATCTACATACAGTAGATAACGGCGTTACTGAGCACCTTTTCCCACTTCTGCACCCATCCAATTCTTCGAAATGGGATGTGATTATTGGCCACTATCTAGGTGTCGACCATGCAGGGCATCGGTACGGACCTAACCACCCAGCGATGGCAGCGAAGCTACAGCAGATGGACGGCGTAGTTCGGCGACTCATCGACTCGGTGGATGAATCAACTGTCCTTGTTGTTCTAGGTGACCATGGCATGGATGCGAAAGGAGATCACGGTGGGGAGTCTGACGATGAAATCCAAGCGGCGTTGTGGATGTTCGCGAAGAAGCCGCTGTTTGGGCGGTCATCTCCAACTTACCAATCACCTCCCAAAACTGCAAAAGAGAGGCCAATTAGGCAGATCGACCTCGTCCCGACACTAGCCTTACTACTTGGGATCCCCATCCCCTTCAATAACTTAGGGGCACCAATAGAGGAGGCCTTTATTGGTGCGAGTGGGGACAATTGGCGAAACCTTGCGCTGGCGAGCCACCTCACTGGAGCGCAGATCAAGAGATACCAAAAGGAGTATGCATTGGCTCGGGGATTAGACCCTGAAGCTACATCAGTCCCGCAGTCACTTTGGGGGGCCGCCAAGGAGCAATGGACTAGAGCTGTCAAGCATTCGAATGAGCCATCCGCCTTTGGATGGAGAGATGCATTTAGTCAATCTTCGAGTTACCAAAAGGAGACACTGGGTGTCTGTCGAGGCCTTTGGGCTAGTTTCGACCTGCTTAGTATGGTTGAAGGCCTCTTGGTTCTGCTGGGCGGTATTGCGGTTGTTGTCTTTAGCTCCAGGGGTTTCAAGGGTGACGTGACTGAGCTTATACCACTTTTACTCCGAAGAATCTTAATAGGAACACTTTCTGGGGTGGTGATTGGTGGTATTGTGAGGTTGGCTTACCCTACAAGCCTAACGCAGCTTGACGCTTGTTTACTCGGATCAGCCATTGGAGGTCTTTTTGGATTTGGTTCGGCCGCACTTGTGGCACGAAGGCGAATCACTTCACCACTCCCTAACAACCCGTGGGGGTGGCTGGCGGTGGTTTTTACTATAAGTCAGTCAGTCGGGTTTGCTTCAAACTCGTACACCATATGGGAAGATACCATATTGCTATTCTTCCTTAGTTCCTTTGGGTTTGCCGCAATTATATCGTCTCTCCGACAGCGAGAATTCAACAATAAGGTGCTAGGGACTTACCAGTCGATCGTCTTCGTTTTTCTCGCACGGTTGGCGTCATTGTCGCGGCTTTGCAGAGAGGAGCAAATGCCCTTTTGCAGGTCAACATATTATGCTTCAGCAACGTCTTCGACTTCGGCGCCTTGGCAGTTATTGGTACCCTTTGCGATTTCCATCTTACTTCCCAATATTATTAAGTCATACTATAAAGGAACGAGGTCATACGAAGGGTCTTCCGTATTCTGGATCGGTTTCGCCTTTCGAACTGGGTTGCTCCTATCTGCTGTTTACTGGTTACTGGACGCAGCTGACGATGGCGATTGGCTCCCGATCAACAAAGATGCCTTGAAGTCCTCCCGTGTCTATATAGCGCAGACCGTTCTCGCTATTGCGTTAGCTGCGGGGGGTACAACATTTGCATGGGCTAAGCCGTGCCTAAATATTGTGATGACTGAGAAAGGGCATTTACAACAAAGCGGG
The DNA here is from genome assembly GCA_021527465.2 of Geoglossum glabrum. Classification (NCBI taxonomy): domain Eukaryota; kingdom Fungi; phylum Ascomycota; class Geoglossomycetes; order Geoglossales; family Geoglossaceae; genus Geoglossum; species Geoglossum glabrum. Next base: position 28,791 of record JAJDFE020000262.1, on the reverse strand, counting down.
GATGCGAAAGCTACGGATCCAGGGACTGGCCGGTCCGTCACAATCCTTGGTTATGCCAACGTACATGGGTCTCGCTATTTCCTGCTTGTAGTCAACTTCTTGCTTGCTATCATATTGCTTCAGAAACCTATGGGTGGCGGCGCTATAGGCATACTAGCCTGGCAGATCCTTTGCCTGCTTGAAATTATCGATTGTAATGACTTGAGCGAGAGTGCAATAGGCCCTGTTGTTCTTGGATTGCTAGGGGCGTTCCACTTCTTCAAGACTGGCCACCAGGCCACTCTTTCAGCTATACAATGGGAGTCGGCATTTATCCCAATGAGATCTATCCAATATCCATGGTCACCTCTCCTTATTGTGGGCAACACTTTCGGGGCGCAAATCCTTGCGGCACTTTCTGCTCCCCTAGTTGCCCTATGGAAGCAACCTCCGAAGAAGAGGGGGCTTTTGGGAGCTGTCGCTGTTGCATCCACTACGCACATACTATATCACGCGGTAATATCGGCCAGTACGACAATGTGGGCTTACTGGCTGCGAAGACATTTGATGCTTTATCGCATCTTCTCGCCCCGTTTCATGACAGCTGCGGCAGTGCTGCTGGTAGTTGATCTGGTAGTTGTGGTTCTTGCTATTGGAGGAGTTCGGTGGAATATGTTATCAGTCGCTGAAATTTTTGGGTTCTTTGAAGACCTATCCGTTGTCCATAGATAGATCAGGAGGATTGTAAAACCCGCACGTAGATAATCATATTTCCAACACCACGATAATGAAGACTATTAAGCATCATGAGTGCGGTGGTGATGGCTAACGCTCCTGTGTTCATTAGGAAGTATGCTGGCCCTGTGCCGATGATCCCTCTATGTAGTGCACGGACCGGGGTGTGCTTATGCTATCAGATCCACAACAATTGGAGCAAATCTGGAAACGTCTTAACCCAACATATGGCGTCCAATCTGCCTGACAGCCAGTCTCTCGAGACATGGGAGGATGCGTTCCAGTATCCCATTCCGACAGTGCGCCAGCTCGAGCAGCAGCTCCGCAGTGAGCTTGCCAATAACCAGGAAAGACTTCGCACGCTTGTTGGGTATGTGAGCGGTCGGGACTAGCTCCATCGTCCTATTTCCCTGCTAACTATTTCCTCCAGGGCGAGCTATCGGGATCTCCTGGGTACGGCGGAGCGAATTGTAGAGATGGATGGGACGATGCAGCAGGTGGAAACGCACCTTGGGGTCATCTCGCAGAAGTGCAACTCCCGAACACTCGATAAGATAGCTCGGAATTATGCTTCCTTTGATGGGGTGTCTAAGGCGAACGGTATGCTCTACGGCCTACCGCTTGCAGTGCAGATATTGACTGAAAGATGCGTTTTGTAGAGTCAAAGCAATTTACCCTCACATCCCAGCTCGCAGTCCTACAAGCGTGTCCCGCGGTCGTATCCCGCCTACTTCGTAAAGGCGGCTCTAGCCTTATTGCAGCAAAGATACTTGTAGTATCTCGACTACTACATAAGGCTCTGTCGCAAGGATCGGATGCCCCTTCGCTGGTGGAAAAACTCCGCAATCAGCTTGCATCTTTGCGGCGCCACCTCCTCCGGCATATCGATCGCCAGTTCTCCAACCCCAATGCCTCTGCTTCTACGTTGATTGAGCCAATGTGTGCATTTGCACTGGCAACTAGTTCTTCTCCAACAGACGTACTCAGACACTTTCATCATGTACGACACCAGGCAATCACGGGCCAGCTAGATCGAAATGAGACCAAGCACTCCAATATTCTGAAGGCTTTGAAGCTGTATATTCAGACACTACTAGATACGCGAGCTCTCTTTCCAGAGCGTCTAGCATCATCCTTGGGCCGGCTGAAGTTACGCCCATTGCTGAGGGATCCGGATGTTTTAACTACCGTGGAGTTGGGTCTTGATATACATGAGAAATGGATTTCCGACGACATTAGGATTTTCACGCCGTGGATACGTCACGACGATTTACAGAAGCCTCAAGTAGGTATCTTGCTTGGGGAGTGGTCAAAGCAGATGTTCTCAACCTTGATAATAGGGCTTCGCGGGAGTCTGTCCTCCGTGGAAGACTTTCGCACCCTGGTACAGCTACGCACTGATCTACTGGAGGCGTGGCTAGATGGTCGCAACAAAGCAGCAGGCTTTGCACCCCCGGAATCTCTTGAAAGACTGAGATCAGCATTGAACGAACGACTACATGAGTTTGTACGAGGGAAGGCGCATCGCCTTGAGTTCGTGGGAGCGCAAGTAACTGCTACGCTACGAGACTGGGAAGTTGGTGTCACCGGTAAGACTTGAGCTCAGCTTGATATTTGCAACTGCTAAGAGTGTCAGAACTTCGCGAGGATTTGTGGTCACCTTCGGTAACCTCAATGGACGCTAGCAACGGAGCCACCGAATTCAAAAGCATGGTTATTGATCTATCCAATGGAAGGAATGAGCCCGTCTCGAGAGCATTGCGTGGCTACGAAATGTGGCTCAATACTATTCTAGAAGTGACTACGATCATCAAGGAATTGAGAGGCCAGAGGTGGGACGAAGCTATCGACGATGTCGAGGACGAGATCGATCTCGAGTCCAGGGTTACGCAGCTCAGCGGAGATGACCCAGACCTTTTGGAGGATGAGCTCGGAAAGGTTCTTACCACAACGTTTCAAGAACTGGGTAATGTTATCTCGAATGCTGCGGCCGAGTCTGAGCAAGGACCAAAGGCTATTTTCCTCCTCCGCATCCTCCGGGAAATACGTCAACAGGCCCCTCCTCTGGGCAACACAGAAGCCTTTGGCCTTTCAATTATCCCTATTCTCCACAGCAGAGTAGCCGAAACTACGTCTTTCACCCCGTTGAAGCTTTTCGAGCGCCTTATATCAAAGGCTAGATGGGACCGCAACAACCCTGCCCGCGCCCTCTGGGAAGGTGAGTTTTACGCTATGCTGTCGGTCTTGAATATAATACCTGACCACTCCCTAGGTACCCCACAACTCCCGGTGCAGCCTTCGCCAGGTGTATTTAAACTCCTTTATGGCCTTGTTACATCCATGTCGGAGCAGGGGAGTGATATTTGGAGTCCTACAGCTACCCAAGCGTTGAAGAGCCACGTTGGTCAGCGCATCTGTGTGGTGCTGAGAGAGCTGTTGGTATCTGTGAATCACAACGAGGAGCTGGTCAATGGGCACGGCACTGAGGAGATGGACGCCGCTAGTGGGCAAAGGGGATCACATCATTCATCATCAAGTATGAGCCAAGACTGTGTGATCCAGCTCCTTTTTGATATAATCTTCCTCAGGACTGTGCTATCTACGACTACGGAGCCTGGCGAATCTGTTGAGGGCCTAGGCGAGCTTGCGCAAGCATTAGACGCGAAGGCCGGCATGACGGAGCAAATGAGGGAAAGATTGCGAAAGGCTTCTCAGGATTATTGGAAAAGAACATATCTTCTCTTTTCCTTCTTGGCATAGCAATGGATAGGGAAGAGTAAGGTTCTCAAGGCTGTATAGAGAATCTTCACTCAGCCCTAAACGTGACGGTACCGAGGTAACCCGAAGCACCCACATAGATATACCTGAGAGGCCGCAGGGGGGGGTTCCAATTCTATATACCCTTACAGAGATCCCCGCAGTGCTTTAGAAAGCGGTTAAGGGATAGGGGAAATAGTTAGAAGTATACATATACACATGATGTAATGGGGAAGTGCATGGTATCGCCGGATTTCCTGCAAAAACGCCTATATACCGCCTTTAAAAATAACCTGTGAAGAAACGGAGAGGCATGATAGAGGCCCTCGCGACGCAACTATATATCTGGCAATGTGCCCGGCATAGAAAACTCGCTTTCCCTACAGTCCACCCTCCGCCTCAAGCCTTCTGTCCGCACTCTCTCCCTCTCTATCTCCCTCCCCTCCCCACTAGCCCCCGGCTCCGCTCTCGGTTCCCTTCTATCTAAACCGACATCCTCATCATCCCCACCACGGGTATTCTTCTTCCTCGGCCACAAACTCGGCATCACAATCTGCTGGAACCTAGGTTCCACACACCTCTCATCAAACCAGGAGTGGAGTCTCTGTTCGACGAGCTGGGCGATTTTCGGGACGTCCTGCAGGCGGGAGCGGGACCCAACAAGGGAGCGGACAGAGAGATCCAGGCGGTAGTCATCGAGAAAGGAGAAGGCAAGGGTTGTGGGGGAGGGGGTTGGAGGGGAGGAAGGGATGAACGATATAGAGAGCTTGAAGGAAGATTAGCTTCCAGTTCATGGGTTTACACGGGATATGTGGGGTCAACCCACCGTGCCACTAAACCTGACAACAGAAACCGATAACGCCACCGGCAAGACCGCAACTCTCGGCTTGGGATAATTCAAGACCAGCTTCGTCTCCACCCCCAGAGTAATAAAATCACTCAAATCCACATCCATCCGTGCCTGTAACCTGCCACCCTCCCCCCTCGCTGTCCCAGCCACCCCCCCGCCACTGCCACCGCCACCAATCCCATCCTCCTCCACAGGTATGACCCTACAATTACTAAATATCGGAAATTCCTCCCCTAGTGATATCTCCGTGATCTTGATCTCATCCAGAAAATCAGGCATCTGCGGCCCGTTCAGCACATTGTTCAAGGACCGTAAAATCGCATCGTCATGCTGTGCATCAGACCGAAATTGCGCAATTGTCTGCGCGACGAGCACATTGAACCAGTCTAGGCTCTCGGGTTGGTGCGAGTTGACATTGTAATACGTCTTAGAGAGGATAGTGGCTGTGGTTAACGGCGGAGGGTTACGGAGTACGCTGGACCGCTTTTTACGGAGGGACCGCTGGCGTTGCTCAAGAGAGAAGGGACTTTTGTGCGCAAGCGTGCGTTGGCGTCGTTTTTGGGCAAGCGTAGACGCGTTGGTTTCTTCGTTGGGGATATCTCCGAAGATGAAGAATTTGATGAAGGCGCCGATGAGGATTACTATGGAGAGTTGGCCTAGGAGGAATCCTTGCGTGAAAGAGAGACTGGGCTAGTAAGTAAGGCGACTACTGTGTTGATTTGTAGACTTACGATGATTGTTGTTGCTGTCTAGCTGATGTGGGTTAGTTGGAAGAGGTTTTACTAGAAATCTGAGGTCTAACCTTGGTTCGTCGACATGGTAGGGCAGTCTCGTTTGTGGCTTCATCTCATTCCTGGCGTTTGATGTGGTTTGTTGACGATACACTCGATTTTCGGTAAGGTTGGTGCTGACCACAACGCACGTCATTTTCATAGATTACGATACGGGTAGATGTCACAACTATTAGCTATTCTATTTGAAGACTATTGCAGTCTCAGCTCGATCGATTGCGCCACATGCAAATATCCTGCGCCAACATCGCCCTTGCTAGTTGAGATGACCGGCAGAGCAACCAAACATAGGAGACAGGGGGGCAGTGGAAACCAGCACCTCTAAACCAAATGGGATGTAATACACATGAACATATCAGAGAATCAGAGCACTGGGCCCTGTGAAAGGGTAGTGGGGGGGGGGGTGAACCTGCAAAATTTGAGAGCGTTGTAATACAATCCCAGCAGACAAGAATCATATAAAACATCGTGGGACCGAGAGCCACACGGCAGGACAATAGACCAGCGAGTCGACGTCCGAACCATCTTTATCCAACGCCAGCATTCCTCGTCTTGCAATCGAAGGTAATATTAGGCGCTAGCCTCGGAATTGTGTCATAAAATCGAGTGAACGGTGGATCCTCTGGAGAGGCCGCAAGATGCCTATGACTTTAGTCCATCCCTCATGCTCTGGCTGCTTGCACTCATAGTTGAGTTTGGGATTGGTAATCCAGCGCTTTTCTTTGCCTGCTGCTTCACCTTTGCTAGTGCATAAACAAGACCGCTAACAAAGCCAACTCCGATAGCCGAAATACTCGCAAATGTCTTAGGCGCATCGAAGAAGATGAGGCCGCTCAAGGCGATAGGGAGCTTGTTCAGAGCACCGACCATTGAGTATGTCGTCGAGGAGGTGACGCGGACACACCATGCCGACGTATAAGAAATAAATACGGAGGAAAGGCCCGAAAATATCATAGCAATAACGAGGTTATTCCGAGATTCAATGGGAAAGTTTCTGCTAATATTCTCCGAGGTCCAGTTTTCGGCTACAATCGAGCAAACGAGGAGGATCGGTATAGAGAGGAGGTTATTGTAGAACATAGCTAGAATTTTACGTTAGAACGGAATTTGTATGAGATATAACGTTCCTTACTATCAAAGTCCTTGAAATTTGTCAACTTGATTCTCTTCCTCATTCCCAAAACGTAGGTTGCGCTACAGAAGCAATTCACCATCATCCAGACATATCCTGCGTTTAATGTCGAGATTTGCTTCGCAGTCTCGCTACTCGAGTGACCATAGTTCTGGATGGCGTGCTGAATATCTGCCCACGCCGCAATGACGGAGCTCAAGACCATGAGCCCGAACGAGAAAAGGGCCATGCCAGTTACTGAGCCGCCGAACCAGAGCACCTCCCCGTAGGCAATGAGAATGATAGTAAGGTTTTTAAAGATGGTATATACTGGGATCGATAGGAACTGAAGCGCCTTGGTGCTTGTATATATCATGCCGATGAGGAGGAGGGAAATTGGAAACCCTGTGCACCACTGTCAGAAGGAAAATGCTAGATGTGGTGGTATTGCATTTACATTTCTTCGCTTCATCCGAATTGAAATCTCTATACGTGATAATGCCCATCGATTTGCATCCCTGGATAGCAACAACACAAACCACAGACTGTTTGCACATCAACGCCGTGTTCACGAAGGAAGAGGGTCTGGTCATACCTGAACGGCGAGTAGGAAAAAGTTCAGATTGAAATCCACGCCTGATAGAACATACTTGTTCGTCACGGTCATCAGAATAGAAGAACCGCAATAACTTAGAATCGGGAGAATTGGGCTGTTGGAAACCGGCGAGTTAGAAGCTGGTCTCGGGGCTGGCGGTGGTTCGAAAGCCCTCGAATCGCGATCGAGCATAGGAATGTCGACCGCATAGTCGTCACTCTTCTTCCCGTCGGACATATTGTGCGGCGTTCTAGCAGGTGAGCTATCTGAGATCTGTCGTCTTGTCCACGAGCCACGAAGAAAGGAGGCCGTCGGCGAATTCCTGTCTAAAAGCCAAGAAGCTCAAGGCGGAGAGCAGAGCGCGGCGTAAGGAGACCTCTGGCGCAGGTAATGGGACGCGTGAATGAGCATACAAAACGAGAGTTGCTGACGGGTCGGAGGTAAGTAAGGAATAGGGAAATTTCGAGGATACGTTTATTCTGGGAAATCGTGGCTTGATCCGAATTAGGTTTAGCCCTGCGCCGCTATCAACCACCAGAGCAGTGTCTTCTACAAAGCGAGTCTACACTCTATGAAGTTGTACTCAAACTGCTGGGTTTCATTCTCTGTATTCCACTGGCCACAAGGTGCATCTTCCTGCTAGTGCTGCCGATATGGCGGATGTCGATCACAAAGTGGCAGCCCTCCTTGACAGAGCCCCTCAGGATGAATCCTATTCGGGCGATGAAAACGACCTTTTCGACGAGCTCGAGCAGGATGACTCCGCTCTTGATGCTTTCCGCGAGAAACGCATGCAAGAGCTGCACGAAGAGCTTTCCAGAGCAAAATATATGCGCAGCCAGGACTATGGGAAATACCTCGAAGTCACTGACGAGAAGAAGCTGATGGACATCACAACCTCAACCAAGTATTGTGTGGTCCACTTCTTCCACACCGATTTCCGCCGGTGCGGGATAGTGAGCGCTCACCTAGAAGTTCGTCGTACTGGAGTGCCCACTTCGGTTCGAATATTTACCAAAACCGCAGGCTCTAGCTCCAAGACACTTCGACACCCGTTTTATTTGTATCAAGGTCGAAAACGCCGCGTTTCTCGTCACGAAGTTAAAGATCAAAATCCTCCCATGTGTTATTGCATTTGTCGACGGCATAAGCGTTGACAGGATTGTTGGGTTTGACGGTTTGGGATATAGCGATGACACCTTCACAACCGGAGATTTAGAGTGCAGGCTGTTGAAAGCAGGTACGCAAACAAAATTGCTCAGACTGGACAGATAATCTATGTACTACATTGACTCTGGGTTAGGTGTACTGCAACGATTGAAGACGACAACTGCAGGCCCCAGCAGCGTAGAGCAAAGAGGCCCAAGACTGCATGCGGAGGACGAAGACGACGGTGATTGGGACTGAAGCTTCAATCCTGGATCCCCTGAGGGGCGCTCTGCCGCCACAATGCTAGCCGGTCCTTATTATTTAATAGCAGACCGCGAGAGACCAATGCAACCACGGTAACTATCTAGTTGCCGGATGAAAAATCCCTGGAACTAAAATCACCGCCTGGTGGCAACAGCTGTGCTGGGGCTACATGGCTACACAATTGTACACTATGGGGTTGATAGTATTTAGTGGTTAAATAACGCGATAATATTGTATAGTAGAGACGACAGTAGAGGTTACACCAACGTACTTGGTGCAGGGGTGATTAGAAATAACGTGGGACTGGATATTCTATCAACTGTCCCCATCGCCACCTCACCAACAGCATCAGCTATTTATAAAATGAGGGCCTACTTCTACGATAACAAAGCTGTAGGTCCAGACCGTCTAGGTCACATAACTATTCAGCTAATGACTTCTAGGGTGACCAGCGACTAGACCACGACTCCGGCCGCCCCGCCGTCCCCGACTACCTCTCTAGGCTCGGAGTCACATACTATCACTATCCTTCCCTTAGCGAAGTCGATGCACTTGCGATGGAACGTAGCTACAAGAACCGTGATGAAATAACCGTTTCGCCGGAGAAAATGGGTGACGTTTACGAGGAGAAGGTGAAAATGTTCTTCAATGAACACCTGCATGAGGATGAAGAGATTCGATATATCCTTGATGGTGGTGGCTTCTTTGACGTGAGAAGCGAGAACGATGATTGGGTGCGCATCAGGGTAGAGAAGGATGATCTCATTATCTTGCCTGCTGGCATCTATCATCGATTCACTACGGATTGTAATAATGTGGGTGTGCCTACCACTACTCAAGGGGAACTGGGCTGACGAGTGTGCCTAGTATATCAAGGCCATGCGCTTGTTCAAGGAGGAGCCAAAGTGGACACCACTGAATCGTGCCCAAGAACTGGACGAAAATCCACATCGAAAGGAATATGTCAGGTCCGTGAGAGATCCCTCTATGAATTAGAGAGTACGCACGATCAAGGCAATGGTTGGGACACTGTCACGTAAAGCGTAGTTGATCGACGGGAGGTTGTTGAACCGCTCTTGTTAAAGCAGCCTGCAAATCACCAATCGTTGGAATTTGCCCAATAGCCAACAAAGAATTCATTAAAATTATGGATTTTCACGAGGGCGGGAGTAGTAGTGTCACACATATCCTAGGGGCTCCAAAATCTGCAATCACGAGGCCTACTTTGCCCGTCAGTTGTGATCCTCCCGGACCCACGAATCCACCAGTTCCGCTCGTATGGATCGTTAGTATCCTAGCCATTGCGTATCACCAAATGGCATTTACTAATAAGAAAAACAATCCTGAATGCAGATCTTCGGTGCGACTGGGCAGATGGGCCGTTCACTCGTCCACAATGCATTGAAGGAGGGCGATATGGTGACAGCAGTAGGCCGAATCGGGGAAAATAACCCGGAGAGTATGCAAGGTTGGCACACGAACTGCTTGGGGTTACTCTGTGATGTCAGGATCCGGGACACTGTACGTGAGGTAATTGAGAAGGCTATTGCTACATGGGGTCGGGTGGACGTTATTGCGAAGTGAGTCCTACTCGCAATATCGCCGAGAACGTAAGCTAAATTCAAACCGCCTATAGTTGTTCTGGCTATGGTTCGAGTACCTTGTGTCTATGCCAAGTTCTACGGAAGTGTGAATCGTCGCGCTGATTACTTCGAAACATAGGGATTATCGGTGCATGTGAGGACCAAGATGAATATGAAATCCGGAACCAGTTGGAGACAAATTTCATGGGCACCCTGAATATCGTTCAGCTTTCCCTTCCCTATTTCCGCGGACGGGGTGCGGGCCGCTATCTCATTTTCAGTTCCACTTCTGGAGCCTTGGGCATACCTGGGTTGGGCCGTAAGCTGATTCTATTTTATACGTTCCAGCTAACCCAAAAGGCAGCTGCAATTCTTGTTAGCAGAGAAGATGCTACGGAGCGCTTGCTAAGACGTGGAATTCCATATAGCCTACTGTGCGACCAAGTACGCAACGGAGGGGCTGGTTGAGAGTATGACCTACGAGATCGAATCCTTCGGCATCAAAGCTACCCTCGTGGAGCCTGGCCTCGTACGCCGAGATGAGTGCGTCTACCCCGTACCATATGCCACGTACTACCCCTAACTCTAGTGGACAGTCTCCGACCAGACTCCCAGACCCAGCCACCCCCAGCGTGGGGCCATTTTCTCATAAAGCCGCCCTCGGAGCCATACTCACACGCAAACTCGCCAGCCGGGCACGCAAAAAGGATGGTCAGCTGGCTGGCGGATAGACAGCCAACTAGCGCCGTTTTGTGCGCGGAATTGGTCTGGCAGGTCAATCGCTCTACCCCTGCCCCATTCTGGAATTACTTTAGTCTTTCTGATACCGATTGTAGCTTGCCCATTGCTCCTATCCACCATTACGTCTTCTCCTCGGCAGCTATGCAGTGGAGAGCATACGAGACCGTTTACGGTCGATTACCGAAGAGGTAAGTTATCAGCGGCCTACACCCACAAGTCTAAACAGGAAGCAGTCGCAACTAATGGGCAAGTGACTAGATTGAAGATTGGAAGCATTTACATTTCCCAGCTGATGACGACGGCGGCCAATAACTGGTGGGCGTGAACGGACACTTATTGGAGAGAGCAATTATCTTCCGTGCATTCTTTTTGTAAATACAAATCCACGTTTACAGTTTTAGAGCGAATGACAGGTAGAGAATCCCCACCTAACAAATGCGCCAAAACCCGAAAGATAATTTTCTGTAGGAGCTGGGTGCGGGTGACTACCTCGTATCCGACATATATAATGTTGGTACCAGAAAGTTCCTTTGCTGTTTTAATTTTCCATATATATCGATACTTAGTACGTCTACATTGTGCCTCAATTACTGTTTTGCACCACTTTTTCACCGCATCAACTAATCTGTCCAGTTTCTTATCCGGAATTCGTTCTCATGCCTCCTCAGTAACTCTTTGTAACCAATTATAAGATAATTTTTTATCAAAACTCTGTTTCATGTAATGCAGTTCTTTATCTAACTCCATGTAAGGGTTGCCTCCTGCAAGGACCCCTAAGGTAGTTGTGACAGTGTGATGCTGTCCAACCGGTTGAGTACTGGGGGCATGACAATGAATCAATGTAGGTGTATATATGCCTATGCGAGACATTGAGTTCTACTGAGAGTTGTAGGTGACCCAATAATTAGGCTACTAGTAGACACAATGTCAGAAGGCAAGAGAGTTAATTTTAGTATATAGAAAAACTGATCGCTACCCTCCTCCTGAGACTCAGTCGATTAACTAAATACAGTAATGAGAACCATGCAGAGTTACTCTACTGCATGGCATTGCTGCAGCCAGTACAGGCTCCTAACACTACATATAGTTTCTATAATATAATTACAATAGGAATTAGTAGTGATTTTCCCCTATTTTTAATTCTAATATAACAGTAACTTTTTATTTAATATTTAAAAAAAGATTTCTTAAAACATCTGACCCTATTTTTCCTTCAAACCTTTTTAATAATATAAAAAGAGTTCAATTTCTTTTTTAGTCTCTTTATAACTTAAAAATAAACATATTTTTTTTAATAACCTAAGTTTTATTTATTTATAAAATACTCATTATTAATTTCTTAAATAATCAATATATTTTGTTACTTATTTAAATTAAGTAAAGTAATTGATTTTGTGAATTAATATAGATAATTAATACAAGTGAATAGTTAGTTTTTATAAAATTATAAACTTCTTAATTTGTTTAAATTGAAAGCAAATAAAAAAAATTAAATTAAATTATTCCTAAGATTTATATGTTATTTATGGATTTTTTATAAGTCTTATAATATTATTATTTTCATGTATAACTATATTTTCAATATATTTTCTATATTTTTTATTATAATAATTTATTACTAACTTTATTAAAAGGTTAGATCAGTTTTACAATTACTAAAATCTATTCTTATTATCACTTTCAATAACTCTCTATTTAATATCATGAATATGATTCTTGAAAAGCAATGCTAAAACTACTTTATATTTAATGATTTAAAGTTAGAGAAGAGATATTAGATTTTAGGTAGTTAGTTACAAGTACTTGGTATAATATGAGTGAATAAATGATTGTATAAAATACAAAGTAGTATGTTTGTAGGTGGCTCTCAAGACTTGTACCTCTGTATAGATATAGAATATCTAAAAAGTATATTTTATATATAATATGTATGTTGACTGATAAAGTTGTAAGAAGTATTTTTATTATACTTTAAAATGAAACTCATGATTCTTAATAAGGCAGATACAGCTTACTTGATAGTTCAAGCTTTAAGTTACCTATTATAAAAGAAGAAGTTTATAAAAAGGTTTCAAGTTTATATATATAGAAGAATACCTCTTGAACCTCTCTTTATATACTTCAAAATCTGCATACATATATGATAAGTTCTATGATAAGCTTTTACTATAAGTTCGGCAAATGTAGGTAGGTTCATAAATATGTCATAGAGTTTGTATAAAGAGTTTTGGTTTAAGAAGTGTGGTTAATACTTATATAAAGGATTGTAAGCTATATAATAAGCTTATAAAGTTTATAAGGAGACTTACAAGCTAGGCTAGGCTATATTTATAATACTAAGTATCTAACTGATCAAATAGTGCCATACTGCTATAACTACCTTAAAAGTTTTAGCAGAAAAGTAACCCTTATATATAATAAGTATATTACCTATAGTTAGAAGGGTAATAATTAGTTTCATCTTAAAAGCATTAAATCATTATTATAACTCTATTATAATGTTAGCAATACTAATTGATAAGTAGACTTTATTACACTACTTATCAAAACCCTGAGATATTTACAAGTCTTACATCTAGGTTGTACTATACAAAGTGATATGTCTAGAGCTTACTGTTATTTCTTGTGACATGAGAATGTAGTTGGCTATATCTTCTACAGCTTTAAGTTTTGGAGAAAACCCTCGATTGTCTAGGTCGATTATATGCTGTAGAATAACCTTCTCCTCTAGTTTATTTAAAAATTGATTTTGCGATTGGTATTCTGCTCGAGATGTTGTACTATTCATTCTGTTGTGAAGGGTAGATTCAGGCACATTATAGGTTTTTCGCAGCAGTATAAAATCTCAATTTTGGATTGGATCGGAGAGCTTCGATAACTATAAGTATTCTGGCTTCTTTGGATGGACCCGACATAGTGTTGTTGTAGAGAAGACGCGTGTCAAAAGTGCAAGAATGGTGGGGTCGCGAAAAACTCATGGAGAACTGATATTCACGGCACACTGATAAACGACGTTATACATAAGATGAATACTTATAAACTGAACAATTTCGAGCACAAATTCAACCTTTACAGCGCTTTCCTATAAACTTTGTCTCATTTTTCGTCTCTCTATTGCAGCTTCATCGCCGTCGATATCCTGGCACGGGAAGATTGTCAGCACCTACTACAAGTTACGGCAAAAGGACAGAGAAGGGTGGTCCATCGCTACCGACCCCCATCGCGCAAGGGAAGCCACTGATGGCGTTCCAGAAACAGTCTGTTTGGTCCAGAAAGGCGATCTCGATGCTGATTCGGCCGCTGGAGTCAGCCACGTTGATGTCTACCTCGCTGCTGAAAGTCTTCATATCGAACTGAACAGTAGGAGTATGGCGCCCTACGAGATCGGTATCTCGTCGGTCCCTGCCTTGGCCTTGGACGACACGGAAAATAGGTCCGCGCAAAGTCAGGTTCAGGAATTGCTTGGTCATGGCCGGGCTGAGTCGGCAGCGCAGAAGCCCACTCAACCTATGGCCAACCCCGCCCTCTATGTCCTGTCGCTCGAGTAGGACAAAGTAGAACAACGATGCAATTAATTGTCGGGAGATTCTCTGAACCTCCTCCCGGGTCGTCCTCGCTGCGAGGAAATTGGCGGCTTCGCTCTTTAGGGCTGGGATCTTGGACACATCGTCCAGTCTTGGTGGTTCGTCAGCTAGGGCAACGTTCAACCGGTGACACCGCTCGAGCAGCTCAGGTTCATGATCTATGCTGCCTCTGAATCTTTCCCATTCCTGTTGGCAATCCAGCGTGCTTGAAACGGACTGGATGCCGACTGCAATCATCCCCATGAGTCCCCTGGGAACGAAACGGTGAAGGATTGTATTCGCCTTGTCCTTCGGTTTGATTTCTGTCGCTTGGATCCCGGTGCCAATTGAAAGCACGATATCGGGATTTTTGTGATCGCTCTCGGGCCAAATGTGGCGCCTTTCTCTTTCCGCTATTTGGACCGGGTTGTTATGCCGCAGGCCGCCATCTGAATAACTCCGGTGAGTGCTTTTGTGATAGTATGGCTCGAAGAAGGTTTGGGCGGCTGATGTACAACGAGCACTGGTAGAAGGGGGCATCAGTATGTGAAGTGTGACTATAACAATTGAAGTTCCCTTACGCCTCCCAAGTCTTAAGCTCATCATCTTGATTTTCCTCTCTCCGAAGGTACTCATCTAGACGCCGATTAGGAAAATCACTCGTAATAGTAGCAAATCTCCGCTCCTAAATCAATAACTACCTTTCAAGCTCGGAAGCGCCAAGTCCCTAGTATAGTTGGCGAGTAAGTAAGGCCTTCCCTCCTCATTGCTTATGCTTATGACTCCGACCTTTACATTGTCAGGCTGAATGCTACTCGGCTGTCCGAACAACGGCGAAGTTGATCCAAAGGCTTCCTGTAGAGCACTTTCGATATCCCCGCTCTTGTATCGGTGGGAGTACATGATCTGCGCCACATTGCTGAAGATTGGAAGTCCAAGCCCGAGGCGTGCTGAGAACGCCTTGGAAACCAGTGATTCGAAGATTTCTATCGCTTTATCGATGCTCCAGTGGCACTTGAAGAGACCAAGAGCAATGATGCCACCTCCAGGGATTGTTAGGTTCAGATTTCTCCATATTATCCAAATAGTATTGATCCTACCAGTGCTTGTTCCGATGACGACATCAAACAACTCTTTTATCGGTATCTCCAGCCCAACAGCGTCCTCCACGCTCTTCAAGGCACACAACTCCAGGATTCCTCTAATACCACCACTAACTCAGGGTGTAAGAACACGAGATCACGGTAAGGAGAGAGCTGTGGACACACACCCATCTAGTGATAACACTCTTACGCCAGCCGAAGCGGGCTTGAGTCGAATCCTCCAAGCATCCGGCAGGGTGGCACAGCCTAGCGGACAGGATGGAATCACTAGGACATGCTTCTCACGTTTGTTGTTGTTTGTATTGAACCTGAGGGCACACACGTCGCAAAGACAATGCTGACAGCGAAGAGGATGGACGGGACATCTGGACAGGCAAGTCAAGCACGTTCTGTTGCTTTTAATCTTCGACACTCCGCTAAGTCTCCCTGTATTCAGGAGCAGCTTGTTGATGTCCTCTGACTGGAGGCCTTTCCTAATATGCTCGGATAAAGTCCTTACCAGACTCTGCGACTCGAAGTGGCCAACAAATTCGCCGGCTCGTGGTAGGGAGTCTGGGCTATACTGATGCCCCTTATCGTGACCGTCGAGGAAGTTGAGACATTGACGGCCACTATCGATAGCCTCGCATCGCCAGTGTTTCCGATGAAAGAGTTCTAACGCATGGCGGAAAGTTTGAGCATAGGTGTCCAGGAATTCATCCATCCTCCCTAGGCAATGACAGTAGTCAATAATAAATCTTCAGGTTCAGAGCTGCGAGGATAATTCGTCAACTAACCTTCACGTTTTTCAATATACTCTGATGCTAGACAAGTAGCTAAATACGGAGTGAAATTTTCCAACATATTTCTCTCCTGACCGACCGTCGTCTCACTTGAGATATCTTCTTGCCTCTGTCGCAATTTGGCCAGCAGGTTGATCAGGTGATCAGTAAAACCTTCGGGAATACTTGGGACTTTCCCTGCCACGTAATGAAAATCGAATGCTTTACCAAGGCTCTTGGCGAGTAGCTCAAAAGCATATTGGGTATATAAGACGAAGCTTTCGATATCTAACCTCATCCCTCTTCGCTCCCTCTTTTCTATGATGGTTCGCGATGTGAGTTGGATTTCTGCGTGAAGCTTTTCGTACTGCTCAGCGATGACGCGGGTGGGTGAGATCTCGAGAGAAGGTATGCAGATCACTCTGAAGCTGTCGTAGTAACACAAAATGAGATCCTTAGTAGTTTTTATAGCTTTCCCTTGCTCATTCCACTGTTTCTGCATGCCATAGAAGTAGTCTGACTGATTCAACTTCGTCATTTGGAGCCTTGTTGCGAGGTCCACATCGCACCATTCCTCGGCATTCGAGCGGTTGTCCTTATTTATGACGATAATCAGACCGGGCTTAATATGTTGATTGATGGTTTTCTGGTGACCCAGTGTTGCCCATTCAAGGAGGTGTTTCATCTCATTCTCCAATTTCCTATTGCTGGTCAGCCAAACATACCACATCATCGAAGACCATACTCACTTCGCATTATCTGTGACATAACAGACGACATCAGAGAAGGTATACAGAAATCTCGGATATAGGTTCTTAACAACAGTGGGCCGCCAACTTCGATCACCCATAGAGAGACCAGGCGCCCATTCCAGTATCAAGCGGTGGGTAGCCATTTCTTTGTGGTCCCTGGAAATTTGACGAGAGTGGTCCTGGAACCCCTCTTGGATATGTGGCTGGCCCGGTTGCGGGGGGTATTTAGGATCATAGAACAGGGCCGATACAGAGGCGGGGCTACCTCCACGGAGCCCTTCACAGTCTGCTCATATTAGACTTAAGGAATTTATAAATTATACCGTCGTCTAGTTTATCGGCTTACCTGCGTAAAATATTGGAGCAGTCCCAGCCAAACTGGAGGGATCTGCATATAGATGCACATCTCCGCTGGTTGAAAGGTGGCTGTCCATGGGATTCCCAGGGACAGGAACTTCCCAGGATTCGGAGAAGCTATGGTTTCTGATTAGGGTCTTGATGACTGTACTTTTGCCACCGCCGGTGTCACCGATGAAGGATACTAGGCTCGGATATTGCTTTTCGTTTCTTAGACAGGCAAACTGGTTCTCAATAATCCAGGATAGCCGTGGCCAAACAAAGAGCGATGGCTTGGTGAGAGCAAAATTACTCTGTACAACGCCAAACCATGTGCTGAAAATGTCCTTCACATGCAATTCTCTTTGCTCTTCTGGAGGTGTTTCCGCACTTATCAGCCACCGAATCCGGAGGTGTGTTTCCATATCTGTAGGGTCCTTGCAGATGGAGAGCTCTGGGTCCTCAGGATCTGGAATGTGGCCTCTATCTAGCTTCCAGCACTTGTTATGGAAAACTTTGTTACAAGTGTGACAGAAGCAGAGAGTATCAATTGGGCAATCCTTTGCACGACATTTGAAGCAGCGGCGACTAATTTTGGGACTTTTTCCAAGTCCAATCAGCTTATGTATTTAACACAAGTTGACTAATTCGGAGCAATTAAGATATATCGTACTCTTTTAACCAAGGGCTCACACTGTCTCCCGCTGGAGTATCTTCTCCCTGATCTCCATTCCTCAAAACGTCAAAGAGAGCCTCCTCCACACTTCTCTCGTTCCCACCGTGGGAAGAAGGTCCGTCATCATGAGCCATGCCTTGGGAGGGAGGGGGGGCGGGGCTGGCCGGCAATAACTAATGACGGGAATTCTGCCTTATTAGCTACCTCGTCTGAATTGGAGTCGCACCTTTCTCGTGGGGATCGATGTCGTCAAGGGTAGTAACAACAACATTCCCAGAACATTAGTGAAACGGCAGCCGTGACTTTCGGACGGCCGGGGAAAACAATAAGATTACACGTACAAAGGTCGGATACGTTGTAGTAAATGTGTTAGGGAGTGCTATGACTCAAGCGCCCCCGACAACCCCCTCCCCCCACTGACAAATGCGGCATCGAATACAGTCAGAAAAGCAAAACCTGTTCTAGCCTAGCGCCACTGATAGCTGAACTGACAGCTACTGGAGCAACCGGAATTTCCTACCATACTGTACGTGACAAGGCTGATATTTCCTGCAAGGACGCGTTCGCGGGAACCGGGTGATGAGCTTTTGCAGGCGAATTTGGTGGCATTCCCAACAAAACAAAGTATTATTAACAACAAAAGCAAATAATGCTGTAGGATGGTGTGCTTGCGGCCCTCTGCCGCTGGGGGTTGGTGAACGCCAAGGTCTTCTACCTTCCATCTAGGTGTTGAGGCTTTTGTTAGTTGCATTGCAGCGCGGGTGCGAACATAGTCTAGATGCGGCTCGCCCATGAACCCGAACGTCCAGATGCACCAAGATTTTGCCCAGGATTTTGCCGAGGATGCAACCTCACCTTTTTCTTGCATGCTCACATTGAGAACGACGACGTAAAATTTTAAAATTCCATGTATAAGATACTCCGTATTCTATCAACAAAGAGGTATCCTACGTAGCGATACCCGCATACGGTTTGTTGTGTGATTATGTTGTAAACCCTAGAAGCTAATATAAATGAGAAAACACCGAGACAAACTCAGGGGACAGCCGGGCGATCCAATTCCTCCAACAAAATATCATGTCTATCCTCGACTAACAAGAAACGGCGTGGCGGTGGTCGTGTCCATCTGAATGCCCACCGCCAGTTTATGGCCACTTCCATCAAGGCCAGAATGGCTAATGTACATAGAGCAGCCCACACTATGGTCGCGCATGGAGCGGCGAGCTGAATGCTGTTGATTGTATGTCTTCCTTAGTTCCGCGACTAACAATCCGGATATGTGGGATCCGTTCCCGACGAGCTGACGGGATCTTGACTCACTATAGTTGCTTCCAGTTGTGATTTAGCCAGCCACCTTTGATAACTGTATATCCGTCCAAATGTGCAATATCAGCTCTAGGAATGACCGGAACAAGGGAGAAAATTAGCCCGAGGATATATTATAAGCGAAGGCTGTTGGCGGGGGATTGAACACGCACCGTGCAAAGATCGCCGTTAATAGCATTCCAACAATCCCTCCTAGGCCGTGAACAGCAGCAATTCCGAGCGTATCGAGCATCCCATCATTATATCTCATACAGATCCCGCAAGCGATGGCCCCAGCGATGCCGAAGAGGGGGGAAATTCGACAAGGGATCTTTGCTGAGGTTAGTAACAACAAGGCCCTCGCTAATGCCTCCCCAGGAGAAAGGGTATAAGGCGGGTAGAAATTAACAGAATTCGCAATAACGTACATAGCCCGTCGCGGGGGTGACGGCGACAAGCCCAGCCACAGCCCCGTTGCAGAACGAAATCACTGAAAACAGTCCCTCCGGCTCCTCCACAATGTCAGGGCGTCCGGGTGCCGGAGGATCGTCAGGCGGCGAACCAGAATAAAGGAGAAACCAGTCGAAGAAACAGCTCGCGAGTCCACCGGCGCAGGCCGAAAGAGTGGTTGAGACACAAGCAGACACGGCGCGCAAGTTCGCACCCAGGGCAGATCCGCCGTTAAATCCGAGCCAGCCAATCCAAAGTAAGACAGTCCCAAAAACAACGCTAGCCACGCTACTATGCGGCATATCTCTACTAAGTCGCTCGAGATCTAAAGTCTCGCGCAGGTACTTGGCGCGCAGTCGAATAAATATCGAGTACACCGCTGCGGTAGTACCGGCAGAGATGTGTACGACTGATCCACCCGCGAAGTCCAGGGAGCCTATCCGGCGGGCCCACCCTTCAGGATTCCACGACCATCGCGCAATCGGGTCATAGGCGATGGTCGACCAAATGAAGATGAAGACGAGGAAATGGAGCACTCTCCGCTTGCGGATCACTGCACCGCTGATGATAGACGCGCTGTTGTTCTTGTCAGACGCGATCCGTAAAGTTGGGTGAAGGGGATGTATTGATAGAAGAGGGTTAACCTGCGTAAAAGCGGCAAACATGCCTTGATATAGGGCATGGACCAACTCAGGGATCTTCGGCCCTTCCTTATTCCCAACCGGGTTCGCGACAGCATGTTCCAGGGTGAACCTGTCTGGCCCGCCCCAGAGAGCATTCGATGATGGCGAGAAGACAATGGAATAGCCCCATAAGTACCACTTTTCGACTCCACAAACGTTAGTCACTCTTCCCATCGCTTCCATCTTCTCCAACGCATGAGAAAAATCAGATGGACCAAAAGAGAAATGATTCCGACCTGCAATATGATCAGGGACGCAGTAATTATTGGAACCCAGGCCATCGTCATCGCAGAGCTCTTTTCGCACAATCCCGAATAGAACAATGAGAGGCCGGGGACCATTAATAGGACCAACGCAGACGAAACCATCATCCATACCACGTCGGCACCCTAAAGACGTGAAAAAACAGTTTCGTCAGACGATATAGGCAAGTTCAAAACAGAGGGGACGTGACAAGCTCATACGTTGAAGAATTCATTGGGATTCTGGTGGAACGCAGTGCTGTTGACGCTGACATTATGTTTGAACGCCGGGACTACATCAAAGATGGTATCCATGGTCGCTCTGGTGGATTCGTAGATTATGGGGGATAGTTTGACTATAAATCCAGAGCGTCGCGCAAGCGCCGGCAAAAAGCAATTCAGCCTAGGGCAGGTACCTTTGACTTGGCAGGTATCTTCGACTTGGCACTCACTGTGTTCGCACTGCCAACATAGGAGGTGAGGCCGGGCCTAGGTCTACAACCTATCCAGGGTATTAAGTGTTCCCAAAAGCCACGGAAAATAGTCCTTCACCCAATCGCAAGCGGAGAGTACGCCTTTTTTGTGGCGCACGGCAACACTTAATACACTTAATACCCTGGATAGGTTGTATGTGGCACACAACTGATGAACCGACAACCCAATCACGGACTCCTACTTTTTGCTTCTTCCGCCGGCATCTCCCACCGCGTTCAGCTGGATGGGGGAGACTGAGACACCCGTTGAGGCGCATTGCAATGAGTCGAAAGAAGCCTGACCGCAGTAGTTATGTCAGGCTGTGCTCGACCGGATCTGTGACTCGCCACAAGAGCGAAAAGCCGCTGAAACTTGCCTACTAGTATATTAGTCGTACTCGGTATTTCACCCCCTATCTATACCTCGTACTTCATCGCCTATCAACTTCACGTTCACGACTCTTCGAAATCCGGCCGACCGTCTCTAGGCCTCAGCTCTAAGTCAACCCTCTACTCGTGTCGCCCTCAATCTCTCCCATCGCATCGGGCCCATCACTGCATTTAGTTTTCTTGAATATCTGGCTGTACGGTCTTGCGGGAAGAATGAACTCAAGCGATTCCTCCCGACCGGCCAGCCAGCGGGACTCTGGGAGTCGATGCATTGCCAGCTCCAGGGTGAGCTCAGTCTCTGCTTTCCATTCGCACCCAGACAACATCAAAGAACACCAGCACTATATCCACATTCTCGACGGCCAAGAACAGCTGGTTTCGTGTTTCCTTGTGGATGTGAATGAGATGCAATACCACTCGATCGTGCTCAACACTCAAATCATAGAAGATCAACGCCTTGGCCGTAGGATCTCCAATGTAGAGGCACTGAAGCCGATCACCACCTGGGCACTCTCTACCATGGTCAGGGCCATCAGCGAGTACACCATCATGGCAGGGACGGGAGGGCACACAGAATTAATAAGCATTCCGTCGGATAAGCTCCTCGAGCTGTCGATTGTGCTCTGGCAATTCAAATGTTCGACGATACTATTCAATGAAACGGCTAGTATCTTCCGCGCTTACCACTGGCTCTCCGAGAATGGTTTGCCCAACCAGAAGCTTGAGGAATGGATGAATATCGCCCTGGTTTTTGGATGGCAGGACATTTTCGAATCGACCTCTCGCGCAGTTATCAAGGATTATGATGGCCTTGATAATGAGTTAGAGGGCACGGACTATTTGCCGAGGCAACTTCAAGGTACGTTATACTCGCGCTATTGAAGCCGTATCAAGTAGAAGCCGTTGACCAAACCCCACTAATCGATGGTTTCCGTGTTTGCGGAACTAGATCTCATCACCGAAAAAAGACGCGATTTGAAAAAGGAGGTGTTCGAGCTGATGAGAGAAGGGTGGATACAACTGGGTTGTGTGGGCAGCGGATGGTCGGAACCCTTCACCGCTCGCCTAAATGATGTGGGAATCAACTTGCACATGAAAACCCTCCCCGATCAAATGAGCCCCGAGAAGCTCCTCCGCGCGTTCGAAGCCGCTCTAGGAGCCCCGCCCGAACCACTACCCCCCCAGGGGCCCGTTGCGGCGACGCAGCAGTCACAGCAACCCGCCTCCATCCACCATTCCGCGCCGCACCCTGGCCACAAGTGGAGTGGGGGGACGCGCGCGGGGCCTATGTCCGGCCTGAGCTTCAAACAAATCTCCGAACTAATCGAACGAACCTCCGAACTAATCAAGGGCATCTTTCGGTCGCGACCTAGTCCAGGCCGGGACCCCTCTCCCCAAGAGTCTCTGGACGACGAGTTTCTGAAACTATGGGATACTGAAGTCAAGCCGAAGCTGCAGGATCTAATTGGCACTATCCGCCAGGAATATTTCATCGGGATCAGCTCGGAGAGTGACATTTGGACCCTGAGGGGGCGACAGATGCTACGAACGTTGTGAAGGAGAACCTGACCTCAACAGCCCCTACGCCGGGACAGATTTAGCGGCAGAGTGCACCCAGCCAAGCCGTGAGACTGGGACGGTCGAACATCTCGCGCCTCTTGCCCGTGCATACCGCTATTTATTGCTCTTGAGATGCTAGAAATGATATCAGACCTCAACCTCGCGTCGAGCTTATCTCCCGATTCGGAATGAAAATTCAAGGGGTGAATCGAATCCGGCTTCGGACAGAACATTGCGCGAGGAAAGCGAGGAGGCCTGAAATAGTATTGTTTGAGGCGAAGTTTTGTTTTGTTTCGCCCCGAAGGGGGGTGGGGAGATGGAATAAGATTATTCCGGGAAATCGGACAAAGTCCCTCCCATCCAAATGCTCAGCGAAACAGCACAGGACACAAGAGTATAGAAGGAAAGGTGGAGTTGAGGAACACATCGAGTCTTGTTTGGGCTGAGCAGAAAGATAATGGATATTGCTTAAACTGGTATCAAACTTTGTAGGTTTGACAATCACGGCAATGATGATAATGAGGAAGTATCGAGAGTAACTAAAGGACAGCAAAACGGCATGAAAAATAGTAGATGATTCTCTAGGCGGCGGGCAACGGCGCACCCCGCGATTACGCCTACTAGTTCAACTCTAAAGATCGAATTGCGCCTCTCACTCAGTTACAACTGCAGCGCGAAAAAAATGCGAAAGCTAGTGAGTGGGTAGCAGGGCGGCACGGGCGTATTTATGTGCAATGTGATTTCTTTTTTTTTTTCCTCTTGTGCTTCCTTTTCATAGACGACACAGTTGCCTAAAGGCTATTTCAAAGGTGTGCGGGGTTCCCTGCCCCAAGCCGACCTCTGGGGTGCGCTATGCGATCTGTGGATCAAGGTGGCCGGGACGCCATGTTGCATCGACCACACCACCGCTAGCTACCAGCTTTGACCGATTGTACTTGGGGGGTGGGCAGAGACTTAAGTCTACACCCCAAGTACATGAACGCCTGTGGGTGTGGAGCGTCGATAGGTCAAGCCCTAGGGCAAGGGGGGCTATCCCGGAACGTGGAATCCAATATGCGAGCGCTGCCGAACGTGTTCTTATAGGACGGAGTTGGAACTAGGCCTCGCTGCACACTTACTCAAGCGATCGCACCCACAGTGGGGCGACAAAAGTATCCGCCACCAATGGACCCATCGATTCTGTGCGCGCAGCTCAAACCAACTCTTCCTGCACCACCAACAGAAGGCGGAGCGAGCTGTAACCCCGTAAATTAATTGCTATAGGTCTATACTCTTATTTAAAAATTTTTAAGTCGCTCTAAAGTATGCACTCTTCCTCAATACTTAGTGTACTTGGGGGGTGGGGGAAAGTCTCTGCCTAGCAACGCGCAACTGAATGTATGGTTGCTAGGCAGAGACTTACCCTTGCCCCCCAAGTACTACTCCTTTGCCTAACATACTGCATACACTCTCTTCTGCATACTTTGGACCAGTTTCTCAAAGAACTCCTCTTCAATAGCCTCCCAGCCCTCTTGCAAGAGCCTTTAACATTACATTCTTAACATTTTGGCTCTTGCTCTTTAGCTCTAGAAGTTCTGAGTGGTGTTTCCATACCCATTCTTTAAGCATGCTTAATAGAGTTCAGGTTAGGTAAATATAGTAGCCAATTCAGCATCTCAATATCCTGCTCTTGAAACCTGTAATGGGTAGCATAAAGTTTAGATTACTGAGTGAGCTGTACCTGCAAACCCCCTTCTAAAGTACAATAAGTATCATGAACGTAGAATCTTGATACTTGGAAAGCGAAATAAGACTATTTCTATTTGATGATTCAAAGCTAAAGAAAAGAGGAGATTTAGAAGGAGACCTCGCATTTATATATATAAGAAGAAACTCTCGAACCCTCAGTTCGAATGTCTCGAGGCGTCTGAGCCGTGCCAGGTGCAGTTGGGCTCATAAGCTATGCTACAAACAGTAGCAGCTCGCAATAAGGCCTATACATAGGTCTATTAGGAGGCAAGCATGGTTGAGGTCTGTACAGAGGTCTGCAAGCTTGAGCGTGACTCGTGAGCTATACAATAAGCTTATATAACTCATGGTTGTGGCTCAGGTTACTATTTGTAATAATAAGGATATTTCTTATAACCTTATTAGTCAATACATATACTGTATATAAAATATACTTTTCTAAATATTCTATATTTATATAGAGTTATATAAGCCCTGTGAGCTGCCTATGAATATACTATCTCATATCTCATATAAGCATCTATATATTCATATTGTACTAAGTACTTATGACTATCTACCTAAAGTCTAACAAAACCAACTTTTAATTTAATATATTATACAACCTATTTAAAGTATTAAGTATTGCTATATGATATAAAAAAGACTTATTCTCTACTTGCAATTAAGTAAAGGACTATTTTCTATTGCTTTTAAAAATACTTAATACCCTTAATAGGTTATATATATTAAAGTAGTATCTTATGTAAAAATTAAACTCATGAATATCTTGAGAGTTTGATAATAAAATCTAATTATTGATTAGTATTACAAGTATTATAATAAAACTATAATAATAATTTGAAGCTTATAAAATATAGAAATATAAGTATCAGTTTAATATATTTAGTAAAGTATAAATTACTTTTAAAATAATACTAATCATATAATAAGTTGCTTGAAACTCAAACTACAGAGTAAGCTATACTCATGTTGGTACATAGCATGTAGATTAGTTATTGTAACCTAGAGAGTATGTTTACCAAAGTATATAGAATGACAATGAATATTAAAGTTAGTAGAATCGATTCAGTCTGTACAGGCAGCCTTCATAGTCAATTAGTATCTATTAAGTACTAATTTGATTAATTCTGTCAATCTAACAACTCATTTCTTCAAGACCCATAAGTCACTTTTAGAATATAATAAGGATGTTTCTCATAACTTCATTAGTTAACATATATATTGAATATAAATATATTTTATTAAATATTTCATATCTTTGTAAAATATTACAAACTCCATAAGCTACTAAGAATATATTACTTTATATATTATAAGAGTGTCTATTTATTCATACCATTTTAAGCACTTGTAACCAACTAACTAAAACTTAATAAATCACTACCCCTCCAACTATGAATATTACAAATATAGTTTAGTCAAACTTGCAAGTCTTCTTACAAACTTTATAAACTTATCACATAGCTGTAAGACTATAGTGTTACGAATGTAGGTTCTTGGTGCTTGGAAAGCGAGGTAAGACTACTTCTATTCGACAATTCAAAGCTAAAGAGGAGAGGAGGTATAGAAGGAGACCTCGTATTTATATACATAAGAAGAGAGAGATCTCGAACCCGGCACGAACTGTCACGAGCCATACCAGCCGTGGTTGGGCCCGTTGGCTATGCTACAAATGGTAGTGGTTCACGGTGTGGTCTGTTCGTAGGTTCGTTGGGTAGTAAGCATGGTTGAGGTCCACGTAGAGTCTTGCATCATAGTTAAGGCCCATGTAGAGGTTCGAGGGCTTTGCGCGAGGTTCGTGGGTCTGGCGATGAGCTCATGCAGCTCAGTAAGGCTCGTAGAAGCTAGATCAGAGGCTCAGATCAGAGGCTCGTAACATATAGTACAAATCTTAGAAATAGATAGTAATGTGATAACTTATAGTTACAATGTAGAGACTTTGATGCAGAGTAATTGTACTATATTCGTAGAGATAATGTAATAGTTATGAAGGTAAGGAAGTAATGTAAGACTATAGTATAGATTTTAGGGCTTAACTAGTAGTGTGATAGCTTAGTGACAATGGAGAAGCTTCAGTATAGAGTCATCATAGAATGTTCTTAGAAGCAATATAACAAAGTTAAAGTAGTTGAAATCAGTATAGGCACTCTTGATTCTATAGGGTAAAGAACTAATTACTGCCTATCTTACTATGGGTAGTGGACTGCTTAAATACATAATTCTACCAGCTCTCTGTAAGACCGTAGCGTGGATCTTAGAGCTTAGCTAGTAATGTGACGGCTTATAGATAATGGAGGCTCTTCGGCGTAAAGTCGTCGTAAAGTATTCTTAGAGACAATGTAATGAAGTTAGATCAGCAGAAGTACTCTTGATTCTGTAGTGTAGAAGAACTAATCGCTGCCCATTCTACTATGGGCAGCGGACTGCTTAAATACATGGTTCCGCTGGCTCCCCGACGGCTACCTCGTTCTCTGATCCGTCTCTCATTGTCTTGACTCTGTCTGCTACCGGCGACGTCGTTTGCTACCGGCGATGTCGTCAGATCGGTATCGACTGCTTTCAGACGTCGCTCTTCTGGCGTACCATTTTCGTAGCGACGTCTTTGTCAATGGATGTAGAAGGCTGCTTCCGTTGTAAGCTTGGCAGTTGTATGCGGTTGCAGATGTTGCTTGCTTATGGATCATGTCGTCTTTGTGGAGGTCTGACGTCGTTGCGCCATCTGGCAGTTGGAAGCGGTTTTGGAAGTCTGACGCGGCTATGAGCCTCCTTTGTGAGAGCCTCATTGCTAGTGCCTTACACTCTCTGACAGTTACCTCATTCTCTGACCTAGTTCCCATTGTCTCAACTTTTTCTACTATCAGTAATGTCATCAGCTCAGTGTTTACTACTTTCAGAAGTCGCTTTTCTAGCATATTGCTTTCATAGCAATGTCTTTATCGATGGGAAGTAGGAAGCTGTTTCCATTATTCACTTAGTCGAGTTGTATATGGTTGCAGGTATTGCTTGTGACTACTTACTTATAGATCATGTCATTATTATGGAGGTCTGATGTTGTTATGTCATCTGGTAGCTGGAAGCGGTTTAAGCAGTCCGACGTGGCTACAAGTCTCCTTTATGAGAGCCTCATTGCTAGTGCCTTACAAGTAATTTAAATTAGTAGAAGTACTTTGGATTTTGTAATAAAAGAACTAATTGCTATTCATCTTATTACGAGTAACATACTGCTTAAATATATGGTTTTGCTGACTCTCTGCCAACTACTGTATTCTCTGATCTAGTCTATTACCTTGACTTCCTTTGATACCAGCCATGTTGTTAGTCTAGTATTTCTGCCATTTTTGTAAAAACTTTGTACTACTTTTGTAATGACATCTTATAGACAAAAAGCTTGGAAACTGTTTTTGTCATTTGTATAGTTGCGGAGAATGCTTGCAACTACTTGCTACGAGTATTATCATTGTGGAGGTTTGATATCACTAAACCTTTGCATAGCTAAAAGCAGTTTAGGTAGTTTAGTGTAGTTAAAAACTTTCTCATAAGAGCCTCATTATTAGCGCCTTACAATAGCTCACAACCTTTCATATGAGTACTGACTGCAGTTTCTGGGCTAAAGCCCTTTGTATAAACCCTGCAGTATATTTACAAATCTACTTATACTTACTGAACTTATTACAAGAGCTCACTATGAAGCTTGTCATATATGCAGACCTTGTAGTATATAAAGGGAGATCTGGGAGGTGTTCTTTTATATATATAAGCTCAAGGTCTCCTTACAAACCTCCCCCCCCTCTGTTAGAGCCTAGACGGTTAGTCGTAGGTGCTCAGGCTCGGTGTGTGGTAGACGGGCATACGGTCGGTACTACGAGCTCGATGGTTCGTATAGGCTCGTGGTCCGTGGATATGGTGATGCAGGTATAGCTCTATTCTAATGACGCTCCATATACAATACGTGTATTGACCGATGAGGTTGCAAGAAGCATTCTCGTCGGTCTCTAATAGGGGTTTGCGAGCCACGAACCTTGGCGGTGCGAGCATGGCTCGCTCTGCAGTCCGAGCTCTCGTATGGCCATTACATCCTCCTAGCTTTAAATTGTTGAATATAAAGTAGTTCTAACATTGCATCTAGAATTGCACTCATGACAGGCAGATACTAAGAGATCTGTCTCTAGAGTAGAGGTAAAAATCTTTGCAGCACTGGTTGCAAGTAGCTG
>JAJDFE020000261.1:23548-46814 GCA_021527465.2 Geoglossum glabrum | reverse complement strand
TTGGTTGCGATCGATGGCAGATATAGCTAGAGCTATTCTGCCTTCATTTTGGGTCAATTGGGAATGAGGTTGTTGTTGCATCATGAATTGAAGTTTTGAAATCGCATTCTTGATAAAAGTTCGCCGCTCGCTTGTATTCGCCGCTCGCTTGTCGAATACGTTACAAGTAATTTAATCTTCTTTTTTAACAGTTATAAAGACTTTTTATTATATGGTTATAGTAATATTTAATAATGATTTTTGATGATTTTGATATGTTTTTATATTATCTAGTCACTGATATTGTCCACATACTGATAAATGATATTATAGTATTATAGTAGTAATAAAGTATATTATAATAGTATTTCTCTTAAGATGATTCACTCATATAGTTTCTCCAAAATAATTACCTTCCTATTCTTCATTTC
Organism: Geoglossum glabrum; assembly: GCA_021527465.2. Lineage (NCBI taxonomy): Eukaryota > Fungi > Ascomycota > Geoglossomycetes > Geoglossales > Geoglossaceae > Geoglossum > Geoglossum glabrum. Next base: position 46,404 of record JAJDFE020000261.1, on the reverse strand, counting down.
TCCAATCTATATTCTATATCTTGCATTTGTAGTATACTAAAAGATCATTATTAACTTCAAACTTTTCAATTTTCTATCAGTAAAGATAAACTCTAATAGTACTTTGGTATTACTAGTAAAGGCAAAGTGTAAGACCATAGTATAGATTTTAGGGATAATTAGTAATATGAAGGCTTAGTAACGATAGAGAGACTTTGGTATAAAGTTGTTGTAAAGCATTCTTAGAGATAATGTAATGAAGTTAAAGTAATAGGGATCAGTGGAGGTACTCTTGATTCTGTAGAGTAAAGAACTAATTGCTGCCCATCCTACTATGGGCAGTAGACTGCTTAAATACATGATTCTGCTGGCTCCCTAATAGTTATTACAAACCTCCGATCTGAGCCTTCGATCTGGTCTCTACGAGTCACATTGAGCTGCATGAGCTCATCGCCAGACCCACTAACCTCGCGCAAAGCCCTCGAACCTCTACATAGGCCTTAACCATGGTGCAAGCTTCTACGCGGACTTCGATTGTGCTGCTCAACAAACCTACGAACAGACCACACCGCGAACCACTACTGTTTGTAGTATAGCCAGCGGGCCCAACCACGGCTAGCATGACTCGTGACAGTTCGTGGCGGGTTTGAGAGCTCTTTCTTCTTATGTATATAAACGCGAGGTCTCCTTCTACACCTCCTCTTTAGCTTTGAATTATCGAATAGAAGTAGTCCTATCTTGCTTTCTAAGTGCCTGGAATCTATGTTTGTGACAATAGCTACCTCATTTTCTGACCTAGTTCTTATTGTCTCAACTTTTTCTACTACTGGTGATGTTGTTGGCCCGATATTTACTGTTTTCTGTAAGGCACTAGCAATCAGGCTCCTACAAAGGAGGCTCATAGCCGCGTCAAACTTCCAAAACCGCTTCCAACTGCCCGACGGCGCAACGATATCAGACCTCCACAAAGACGACATGATCCATAAGCAAGCAACATCTGCAACCGCATACAACTGCCAAGTAAACAACGGAAGCAGCCTTCTATATCCATTGACAAAGATGTCACTATGAAAACGGTACGCCAGAAGAGTGACATCTGAAAGCAGTTGATACCGATCCGATAACATCGCCAGTAACAGACGACGTCGCCGGTAGCAGACAGAGTCAAGATAATGAGAGATGGATTAGAGAATGAGGTAGCCATCAGGGAGCCGGCTGAACCCTGTATTTAAGCAATCCACTGCTCATAGTAGAATGGGCAGTGATTAGTTCTTCTACACTACAGAATCAAGAGTACTTCTGCTGATCCAACTTCGTTACATTGTCTCTAAGAATACTTTATGACGACTTTACGCTGAAGAGCCTCCATTGTCTATGAGCCGTCACACTACTAGCTAAGCCCTAAGATCCACGCTACGGTCTTACATTTTCAGAAGTCACTTTTCTAATGTACTGCTTTCATAATGACATCTTTATTGATGAGAAGTATAAAGCTATTTCTATTGTTCACTTGGCAAGCTATATATGGTTGCAGATATTGCCTACTTATGGATCATGTTGTCTTTGTAGAGGTCTAACATCGTTATTTCGTCTGGCAGCTGGAAGTGGTTTAGGAAATCTGACATGACTATAAGTATCCTTTATGAGAGCCTCATTGCTAGTACCTTACACAAAGACCTTAGTAAAGGTATTGATAGGTAGATTATAGTTATCTATTTGTTGGAACATCGCCGCAAGACTTGTGTTCACGATAGCGCAGGTGAGGCGGAACTACCCGAATCAACCCTATGGCAGCGAATAGGAGCCAGCCAACCTGTGTGGCTCCTATTTTCCCAGCCCGGATGGCTAGCGGGAAAAAGTCTTCACTACCCGTGTCTTCACACCTTCTTCTCCTTCATGTACAGTACCATCTATACTCGTTAATTGAACTATTCTCATTCGTAACCCAGCTCAGCTGGAGCTACATCGCGAGCGAAACCCTGTGTTTCCTACACTATTAGAACCTGGTTAATATTTCAGATTTACCAATCAATTCAGTTATCATAGCGACACCTGTCATACTCAAAGGCTAGTTTCTGATATTAATTGACTGCCCCTATACTTCGGCCAATACTTGGACTTTGAGGATTCTAGAACTCAAAATCTAATGCTACTTACTACTTTGTATGGCAATACTATTGCATTATGTTCCAGCTCTCCCATCAGGACATGCTTCTATTGTGCATTCTTCTGGCCTTTGTTGTGGCATGGCTGTATGTAGTGGAGTTTACGAAAAAATGTCTTTTTTGCATAGAAGGACTTCGGAGGTATGTGCGAATTAGTATTAAGGGGAGCTGCTTTTATCGCAGCCGCATGCGGTCAAGCCCATATAAGAGACAAAACAAAGGAAGCAACCTCGCCTTGTTACAGCACATAAGTAAACAAAGAACATGAACGCATCAAGGTTACGTCAAGAAACCGCTCATACTCCAATCGCTCAAGGTTATCCAGTCAATCCCGTATGGCCACTATCCAACGAGTTTATGGAAACTTACGCTGGAAATCGACGAATTCGAAGAGCTCGCTGTCAACAGTTTTTGGGACTGTTTCAGGGATAATAGCCGGTTCATCCTCTGTTCCCCCCTCCAAAGTTTCTAGTTATACTAACATCTTGTGAGCGTAGGTCCGATTACGCTCGTCGACTGAAACGCCCACCTTCCACATGCCCTCTCCTACCCATGAACAGTTTTCTACCCTAGTCATTGAACAAATCATCCTGTGGCTGGGGTCTCTGCGTGAAGATACCGATATGCCTGGAGTCGCTGAGCTTGCACGTTCCATAAGGTGGTCTGGATCGACAAGCATTGAGCTTGACCGCCTGGGCTCGACTCGCTGTCCGGATAATTCTTTCTACTTCGGCGAAAGAAAGTATCCGACGGTCATAATTGAGACATCGTTCTCACAGCGTGGAAGACGGTTGGATGGTCTGGCAGATGAATATATTATTGGGTCCCGAGCGAATGTGCAGCTCGTGGTCTGCTTGGACATTGGGTACCCCAAACCAACCTCGGGGACGGTGTCGGTCTGGACACCTGAATACTTTGTACACCATGGGAAAGTATGCTATCGTACAGCAAAAGTTATTGACCGCCAAGTAAGACCCTTGTTTCTCGCTTTCACTCTGTCACGGCTCTTGGGTCTGACTGTTTTACAGTACTTCCGACACCGTGATTTTCCTTGGGAATTAATGAGCAGTGCCCTAACTCTCCCTCTATCTGCTTTCATACCACGCTACCACACTCTACCGGTTGATCCGATAATCGCAATCCCTTACACGGATCTCGATTCCTTTCTCAAAACTGCCGAAAACCATCACCGCTGGACGCGGGGCGGCACCGTGGAAGAGACTCCATCCATAAAGGAACTCAAGGGACTGTCCTCGGGGTAAGCTGGAGAACCACAATACCCGATATTCCATCTAACGTTTCCATATCCAGGAATCTTTCTCCGTGGAATGGCCGGCCGCGTTGGGTGAAATCACTCCCCCAACAACGCCCTGCCAGACCCCTCCTCTCACTCCCTGCACCTCCTATCAGACCCTGCTATTCGCACGGGACTAGTATATTCGCGGGGGCATTTAGGACGCTTTTCCGCCGATGATCCATGTTAGAGTCAGGACGCTGCCCCTATCATACCTGTTGAAAGGTTAAGGCAACAATTGTAGCGTAGAGTAAAAATGAGTAGAATAAAATGAATTGCTTCAATTGATCTGCCACAAGAACGAGCAGGCAGTTAGCTGGTTAAATAGACAATTATTCTGTCAACAAGATAATAATAGAAGATCTATTCTAGGCTTCATAGAGTCCCAAAATAGCTGAGGCAGTGCTCTACGAGCTGCGCCTCCTAGGGCTGTGACTAGCTTTGTGACTAGCTTAGAGCCTAATGGAAAGTTCCATGGAGGGCACCGCCTCCACAACTTCAACAATACCTCCGTGCCGCTATCAAGGCGGCAGCTTCAGAACTGCGAGAACTCTTCCTCCTCCGTCTTCTTTTGTACATACTCGTGCTATTTAGTCCTGTATACTACATCGTTGTCACCACCAAATAACCAACAACTCAACTGAAAAGAGAAGGGGCTTTATGCTGTACATAGTTACCATATTAAACATGAACTCCTATCGGCACGAAAACTAGAAGGCTATCGAGGGGAAAAGAAAATGTCATTGGTACAGTGGGGTTAGTGTTGCTTGGCCTGCCGGAATTAACCAGTCAGGGCGATGCCCACCTCCAAAGGTGCTCGCTAGCATTAATCCCATATCTACATTCTAACCTATTGTCCAATGCTCGTTATATGCCCTGCCTAAACCCATGGTTCTCCCGAGAAGGGCGCCGGGTAGCTAAAGGCTGGTGATGCGAAGTGGTGGAGTTGCGGCTGTACGTCAATCTGGCTGCTGTGAGTAATTGTGAGTATGTAGCTGTCATTAGTTATGACTGAATCGAATTCTAACTCGGAAGTCGTGCCAGGTCACACCGGTAGCCAAAGTTTGTCCATCTGTGTCGGCACCGCTGCAGTGTTTAGCACCACTGGGGTTGGGTACATTCCCACTCGACCTTCCACAACGGGTATTTAAGCCCAGTAACTCCCCGCCTCTTACCTACTCCTCGCCGCCTCTAATCTACATTGGCCCCAAATCCGCAACTCTGTGTCTACGCCCACAACCCAACTTTACACATCATGGAATCCGCAGACGTTACTACAGAGTTCCTGAAGCTCATAGAACCGGGATTGTTGTAGATAAATCGCCACATTGTTACGAGACAATGTCTCGGAGCATTCTGCTCAGGGTGCGGTCTCGCTGCTGCGAGTGGTCCCCGCGTTACTGCGAGGATCCATGAGCAGCTGAGTGCAAGGATGGAGCAAGCTGGGGTCGCGGGGCGACCTCAACACCATGATGCTGAGGATATCATCATGGTGGCGATAACCTCGGCACGGCCGAGAATGGTCCTTGGCATTGCTGCCGCGCAGCAATGCTTCATGTATTTAAATCTAGTCAATTCCCACAGAATCTATGTACGAGTAGTGTAGCAATACAACCCGTTTCCAATACACATCATATTTATTTGCTGCTCTTTTCTAGACGGCATCGATCCCGGACCATTGGGAAATTTGGTGGACGTCGCCTTACAATTTAATGATTTGATTGCCGAGTGTCACGCTTTCAGAAATGAGAAGTCGAGCAGCGGAATGGTGACCCATGAAAAGGCGATAGCCCGATTTCAAGGAGAAACCCTTTACTTGTTAAGGGTATGGGAAGATCATAAGCTAAATTCAAAAGAGAAGATAGCTGATACTATTATAAAGAAGTAGGTATCTCTTACTGCTGCTAATTATCTCAAATGCATTGATAATATGGGGAGATGGATTAGAATTTGTATTTTAATAAAGGGAAGACCACTCAAGTATTAATTTATATTAATAATTTTTTTCTTTTTTAATTACCTTTTATTTATGTTTTTTATTTTTGCTCTTTGAGCCTTTATTCTTTTTGTTCTTCTTGAGTTTATATCTCTTTGTAAGACCATAGTGTAGATCTTAGGGCTTAGCTAGTAGTGTGATGGCTTATAGACGACAGAGAATCTTTGATGTAAAGTCATCATAAAGTATTTTTAGAGACAATGTAACGAAGTTGGATCAGCAGAAGTACTCTTGATTCTGTAATGTAAGAAGAACTAATTGCTGCCCATTCTACTATGGGCAGTGGACTGCTTAAATACATAGTTCAGCCAGCTCCCCGACAGCTACCTCGTTCTCTGATCCGACTCTCATTGTATTGACTCTGTTTGTTACCGGTGATGTCGTCTGCTACCGGCAATGTCGTTGGCTCGGTATCGACTGCTTTGAGAAGTCGCTCTTCTGGCATACCATTTTTGTAGTGACGTCTTTGTCAATGGGTGTAGGAAGTTGCATTCGTTGTTTGCTTGGCAGTTGTATGCGGTTGCAGATGTTGCTTGCTTATGGATCATGTCGTCTTTGTGGAGGTCTGACGTCGTTGTGCCACCTGGCAGTTGGAAGCGGTTTTGGAAGTCTGACACGGCTATGAGCCTCCTTTGTGGGAGCCTCATTGCTAGTGCCTCACATCTGTGGTAATAAATAGAAGTTGCCTAATCTGAGTGGCTCTTATTCGCTCAGTCTAGATTGCTAGTAGGCAAAAAGAGTCTAATTCACCTGCATCTTTGTACCATCTCTCTCTCTCCTTCTTGTATCTTAGAATAAATGCATATATTTTCACCAGAACTCAGCTGCAGCCAAGCTTCATCACATCCAGACCCTTGTATTTCCTACACTCATATATAACAAAACTTTTCCTGTTATTCCTTGCAAGCAAATATAACACCCAATCTAATTTATTCTGCTTCCTGTTTTTGTTGCAAGATATTGTCTCTTAATATTTTATTCAGGATATGGGTATCTCACTACTATAAGTAGTTTGAGCATTATTATGAGGATCTGTGAATAGTTGAGGAAAATTACTAAACAAGCTGAGGTTATGGGGCAAACTCAATACCATAATATTGAAGATATTATCATGATAGTGATAACTTTAATGCAACTGAGACGGACTCTTGACATTGCTGCACAGCAGCAATACTCTCATGTATTTAAGTCTAGTTGAATTCTGCATAGTCTAGATACAGTAGAGTAGCAATTCAATCACTTTGCAATAGTTTTAATAGAGTGGTGGTCGGGTTGTGGGGTGATGCCTAACGTAACTTTCGATGACCAAGCTATCTACCCGGAACAAAAGGCCCCAGGGCTCCCCCGAATTCGGAGCATCAACAAAAGCTGAGCACAACTCCCAAAACTGCCCTCTCTGACATCCCGCGCTCCCTAAGCTCCGTGGTTGCCGCTAGTCTAATGGTGTTGGTGTTGGGTATCGCCGTATTCCTACTTTGACTCCCTCCTTGGTCTCATCTCCGCTAGATAGAACTTCTGCTTTTCATCAATCTGGTCTGCCCTCCCTCATGCGGAGGGCCGGTAAATGGGTGGTGAGCCTTGACTCCGTATTCCAGGTATTCTAAATGATACCTTCCAGGCACTGACGCAGGGATTCTGGAATTGAGCACGTGTGGCTGGTGATTGAGCGAATTTGCCTAACACTAGAGATACTGTTGTATGTGCAGGGGCCGAGGGCTTCGGAAGAGCAGTCACAATATAAACAATGGATTGTAGATAGCAGAACGAATGTATTGCATTGACCTAAGGAAATTCTTGTCGTAGAAGCTATGAGGCACTGCCTCTACATATAGATCTCGCAGGTGCCTGCACCTGCTGGCCATCACATAAGGATCGGCGAACTCTTAAATTGGTGGCGGTCTCAGCTTCAATTAAGCTTCATGCCGCCACCACTCTTGGTGCGATCAGCACCCAATTTCCAACGTCATTTCCGACGACGTCATGGCAGCGCGGCATAATGCAACAGATACCCTCTATATAAACTGGCGGATCTTCGCACGAAAGTCCCTTCAGCCAGCCCAAACGCATCCACTTCACCATGGCACTCCACCGCTTCCTCTCCCGGCAGACGCTCCACCTTTGTGGCCGGACCCTCCACCCCCACGGTCAGACGCTCCGTCTCCCCAAATTTGACGTTGGTGTGCGTAGAATTTCCAGACTCAATAACTGGGCATCGTCCTACGTATGGGGTAAATTGGGTAAGTGATAAACGCATTCACGAATCTAATTTGCATGTGGGTACACAGGAACACTAACGACCGTAGGGGGCATCAAGCGGTGGCACATGGCCATGAGGGAGAGGTGGATAGCTGCCCAGCTACAAGACGTGCGCGCGATGCTATCCTCGGCAGACATTCAGCGTGTGTTGCGCGAAACTCAACCATTCTCGTTCCCGGAGCCGAAGGCGTGGATAACCTTCCGTATGACTGAAGGTATTCTTCGGGCTCTCCCTGGCGAGGATTTGGACGTGATATCGAGGAAGCTCGGCCTGCCGACAGGATGGCCCCGCGCGAGAAAGATGTGCGGGTTGGTAAATCACGCTGAGTTTGGCAAGCTCACTGTCCGTATTGCACATGAGGAGCGTGACGACACTAGTGACACAAGTGACAACGAGGATTACTTGACAGATCGTTGAGGATGTGAAACTAAGGATTAACAAGCTGGAGCAAAAGTTCTTGAGAGCATAATTCTTAACGCGTGTATATAAAGGCACACACACATCAATTCCGCAGCTAGATTACAATAGACGATTAGTCTGTTAACCACGGACCTACGTCGAAGAACAGACTAATGAGTGAGCGGTTAGAGGAAAAGAGGGGCTCGGGGTTCACTTTCTCCCGTCGCTGCGATAGCTAGGTTTCTAATAACCAATGGTAGTGCTTCCGATCTAACAGCAACTGTGGGCAAATTGCTACGGGATCCTGGCAAGCCACGTCAAAAAGAGTGAATGACTATATCTAACAAGAGACGTGTCAGTAGGGTTCTAAAGCGTTAGCCGTCATTTCGTATTTCGTGTCATCATGTCCGAGTAGGTAGTTCGCACTCCAATCCCCACCTATTAGGATGCTACGTCTGGAGTAATAGAGGAGATTGGGTAGAGGGGGCAAGTTCTACGTTACATGGTCGAAGCGAAAATTCTTCGCTGAAGCTCCGAGACCGTACCCCCTAACTACTGGATTGATAAGCTCCCCGGCTGAGAGAAGGGCCCAGGACATTCAACAACAAGGAGATTTGTATCTCCTCATTGGCCTCAAAGCCCATTTGATGATGACAGTCAGTACTTACGATATCCACATACTCAGCTACACAGAGTTCTTTCAGCTTTTTCCATACCCCAACGGGGTTTGGTAGGTCTCCGATACTATTGCTGTAGGAAACACTAGGTTATTGCAATAGAACCTAGCAGCTGCTACTGTGGTTCCGGTGGATAGTCATTGTGTGTTCGAAGTACAAAGTGAGAAGAACAAGAGGTTCTCGTCGGGGGCGAAGTGCCAAGCCAACCAAATAGCTACTAGTACATTTTCGCCTGCCCCTATTCCGTGTCACGGAGAGCGCTCACCCCCGTCACCCCGATTCTCGCCTCAAATCAATGTTTCAACAATTGCAATTAGGCAGTGAGACAGTGTACAGGGTAAATCGATAGGTAGGACAGCGCATATAGTATAGACCTGAATTATTTTCGGACACTAGACTATACGGAAACCAAGTAGAGTTTAACAAGCAAATGATTGCTGTGCAGCAGCAAGCTGGGGTCCTGCCTCGGTGATACCGGGTGCTCTACCGCAATATTGCAATGCTCAGTGTCATGGCGGTTAGGGTTGTGCTGAGCCCCAAGGCACCCTCCCCCAGCAACCCAGGGGCCCCTGAGATGACGGCCTGGGCAACTCCCAACACAATACCCACAGTTTTAACAATTATTTACCCTACCCCTATCCCAATACCACCTGTCCCGCACGCCAGACGGCACATGGATTATTGTGAGTTGAGGGGATAGACGCGGAATTAGGGATCACATCCGGGTGGTTTGCGGGATCGCATTGGAAGTGCGACTGTAAGAGCCATTCGCGGTGTTCCGACGTCCGTGATTCCAAGTTAAAGAGGAATTGGAGGCCGTGGGATACGTAGTACTGTATGTGGAGGTTGATACCTACATTAATTAGAAACCTACTCTACTAGGATGAAGGGGAGAATGAATGAAAGAGGTGCTTACCAAGTTGTATCGTAGGAAGAACGCGACTAAACTCCGAACATTCGCGGTAGATTTTGGCGACGCGCAGATATACATAGTTATAGACAGATCTAAAGCCCTCGACTCTCGACGGGGAAAGAGGGAAGCTAAAGGCACGACAGGTCGCGACGAAATCGACTCGTTGGGGAACAGGGGGGGGGTTCCGTTTCTGAAAAATGCCACAATAGAGTTGAAACATGTATAGGTTCCTTTGCATTTGGACAGCGTCCATCGGCGGATATTCCACCAGACATAATTCCGTTGCGAGAGACTCGACCCTCTTATAAAAGCGATGGATCTCTATAGACACCGATTCAGACAGCGACGTCGGATGCCCACAGTGAAAGAAACTATCGAGGACTCGCTCGATTTCACCGACATCGCCGCGTCTGAACCTGTCCATCCCATGGCAGGTGAAGGCCTCTCGGAGAACTTCGGGAGGCATCTCGTTGCAGAGCACCTTGTACGCGATGGCGTCCCTTGCACGTTGGTAAGCGCGATACAATATCGGAGAGGCCCGAATCAAGCGTTGTAGCGAGGTGAGGTCGGGGAGAGCACGCAGTATCTCCCAACTTAACTCAAGAGGTAGGGTCTCTAAACCTGGTCGAGGGGATCGCTGGTTGTCCATGATGGTGGTAAGATTGGCCGCTCTAGCTTTAATGTGCGCGTAGGATTTATGAGCAATCCCTAGGAAGCGCTCTCTTCCCAACACTAAGCACAGCGGAGCAATATATACACTGACTGCCAGGTGTAGTAGGCGTTCCTTAACACAGAGGGTTGTTGTTTGCAAAGGTGATTTTCCTCGGTGGAGGCTTTGTTGCGCCGCTGTTGCTATGGTCCCCCGGTAGCACTTTTCTTTATCTCTATTCACACCTCCCCATACCACGCACACGAATTCTTACTCCCTAGCCTTTCCTGAGATTCCAGGGGAGCGCCACGGCCCATGTCGACTGTATCAGTTGGTGGCAATGGGAACCATAGAGAAGGTGGCCGCATGTCAGCTTTCCAGCAGACTCGCGTTGCGAAGACCGGCCTCGGAGCCTTCAGTTCGGGGGTATTGGCCCCAGGACGATGTTACCGACGCCATATGGCTAGAACACCGCCCATGAGCGATTAATGCAGTCACGGCACCTTGCGATGTGGTGCCGCGACGTTCGCCCGTTCAGCCACGCCGGATAGGACTCCCTAAATAGGAAGTCCGATCCACCATCGGCACCGTCAAGCTCGGCCCATTGGCGCTCCAGCTGCACTACAAGGCTATCTCAGTAGCATTACCAATTCTGCCGGTGGCATTACAGCCACTCTTTGTTGCAAGAATGCAACTCCTTGCGGTCCGATCGTAACTCCACAACCAGCATTCCAGCTAGACTAGGTGTTCAACACACGGAGACTTGGTTGCGATCTTCTAGTTATTGCGTTCCTCAATCTATTGCATTCCTACTCATTAAACTTTTCGCAAGAATACCATCATCGCCAAAAATGCTCAGATGTTAGGCTAATGTATTTCCGAGCACTCCTCATATGCTCCGCCTACGTATACAACATTGCTGCTGCTGGGAAGCAGCTCGCTGAGAAGATGAGCATAAGTAGTTCTCTTATTTCCGCGTAGTTCGCTCTCTAGAAGACTCAATTAAGTTCGTTTCCACCTTTCACACTCTTTTCCCCCCGTGCCCAGGATGTTCCAGGCCTTTTGTGCTTTATTCGGCCCGTATTGGCTTCGTCCGGGAGGCCTTCAGAGGGAGAACTCAGCGCTGGCGCTGGACTCAAGCGGAGTGGGAAGGAAAGAGGGTATTTATTCTCGTGGTCGGGCTCGACGAGAAGTAGTATTCACTCGGTCGGAATTGATCTCCTGCTAATGCTGCCAGCTTTCGCTGCGAATGCTGATTACTTTCGGGCCGGGAATACTCTGCACGGGGCAGCTAATAGTGGGCTGGGACTGGTATTATATCTGCTGGAATTGGTGTCTCTTGGCTGCTTGGCGGTCTCAACGAAAAGTTCTCGCTCACACCTCCGTGTCCATTAGGACTTCCTACATAGTCAATTAACCTCTTCAACGTCTTCAATCCTATCAATATCCAAGAGGATGAACACTGGGCCGAGTGCCAGTTGGACCATGCAGTCTGCGCACGGGAACTCGGCGACAGCATTCCAGTGTGCCCGAGGAAAACAAGAGTTAGCCTTGGATCCTGTAGTTCAAACGCGTTTCTTCAGCTTTCCACGCCGTTTCATTCATTGTCCACGTCTCAGCGTCCTCTCCCCTCTGTCTCCTCTCCTTCTCACACTCGCTCCAGCAACCCCTTTCAACCTCCGCGCCGTCGCCGCTTCCCCCCTCGCCACCGCTACTCCCCTGCCAGTCTTGGAAGTAAGGGACGAGCGCTCATCCAATCTTGTGAGAATCACGGGGCTAAGCGGGGCACACGATGAGCATTGGAACAATAGATCAGAACGTAGATGTAAGATTAATGCTAGAGAACACCCTTCGAGGTGGGCATCGCCCTGACTATGTAATTCCGGCAGGCCAAGGCCTGCCACTGCCAAGGGTTGGTGGTAGCCTATGGCCACCACCCTTCCAGGCTGCCAAGCAGACACGGCTGGCAGCCCTATGCCGCGTTCCTAATACATAGCAAGAATAGGGGTTCCAGACGGCTCAGGTGAAGTGGCCTCCCGGCAATAGCGTTTCGACCAAACGCCACCTTATGCAACAACCAATTCCAGTATCTTCAGGGACAAGGTCCAAGAGAACAGCACGGCATACCCATAAACCCGACAATACCGAACCTATTATTACGGATAAAGAGGAGAGCCCTGGAATCTGGCACAGCGCCTCCTGACGGCCCCTTTGTTATAAAAGGGGGAGAGCTAGCTCTTAGGGGTAACGAAATGGGAGTTCAACGAAGCCATCTTCTGATTCAGCCACGGGTAGTAAGTCACACCGTGATTTCCAACCCTATTATACTCCCACCTATCCCCTCAGCCCCTCCAACTCCAAGCTTCTTAGCCCCCGCTGCTCCAACTACTCTCTGCCTTCAGTCAACGGTCTTCTCACTCGCGACACTTTCCTCTCTACTCCGGTCACGGCTAGAGCGGACTCTTGGCCATGATATCTACCCTCTCTGTGTACAAAGTGCGGCGTGTTTAAGGTTGTGTTGCATGGCTGGGGCTATGTATTTATGGGGGGGGAATGGAACGGCGCCTGCCTTGAAGAGAGACCTCCCGCATTAATCGCGGATGTATAAGGGCAAGTACATTTCCGTTTGCTTGGGAGCCGTGGATTTGGTACCGTTGGAAGTGTGTTTAACACGCTGGAGCATAAGCATAATGCTTCTTCATAACTTAGCATGTGGCGGTGTATATAACGGCACATACAATCCTCGTAGCTAGCATTATCAATTAATTACATCCATCCCTTCCATACCTCGTTCCAACAGATACACCATATCACTATAGTATAGGAGTACAAATTACCCGTATCCCCGCCCTATCACATGGAGGCGGGCCTCTCCCCCTGCGCATCTCCCAAACCATTACACCTGACGGCGAGTGGAGGAAAAATGTGAATGTCCGAGAGACTGTAATTTGATAGCATGCGGAGTATATCATATCCGACTCCCAAACTCGTTACGAGACGAGAGCAGACAACGAGCTATACCCACGGACTTTAAGAGGCCCAGGGTTGTTAAAGGTTATGAAGTTAGGATGGCTAAGGAGAGACACATTTAAAAAACGTCGACTTGAGCTAGAGGGTGCAACTGCAGGAGCGCTCTCCGAGTAAGCAACGGTAAGAGGGCAAGAAAATAGGGAGACTGCTGGGAGTGAGAGAAAAGGCTTACTCCCCCCACCCAGTTGCATTTTTATTTTTTTATTTTATTTCTACACATTGAGTGTTGGTGCTCGTGGCGAATTGGCTTGCCCCTATTCCGCGATGCAACTCAACAAATATTTCTTTCCTTTTCCCCGCTGCTTAGTTGAATATTCCGGCAACTAACACTGGCTGATATCTTCTCTAACAGTAGGAGGGTTGCCCATCTGATATGAGGGGGGTTGGCAGCGCGCACGGTTGTGGTTGGTCAATATGTGTGGAAATGCCAGATAGGGACTTCAGCTGCGAATCAGTTGAATTGCGAACACCATTCTCAGTGCTACATATAGGCCCCGGGCGGCGTGACATCGGATGGTTCACACTGAGAAACGAATATGCGAATAGCGATTAGATAGATTCTTTCAATTTTTCTAGATTGGCCCTAAATTCAGACATTTTTTTGGCGGCAGCCCAAGCAGCTAGCCAGCGTTTATACGGCTTGTATATATATAGGAAACTCAATGAAAAACAAAATCCATTGTAACCCCAAAGCAATTAGAGAGGAAGAGGAAGAGGAGAAGGGGGGGATCAGAGGAATTAATGCTACCCGCAGGCTAATTAATTATCGACCGCAGATAAAAACACGGTTCTTCTTTTGACGAAAACTCTCTTGCTCCCTATCTACAGAGCTACTGGGTCTGGTGACTCGAGGAAGCTGGGAATATGCGGTGCGTTGTCGCTGGTGAGCTGCTGGTTGGCGAAGCGCTGTATGATTTGCACGGCGCTGAGGAGGTTGACATCGGCGGGCGAAGGCGGACGAAACAAGCCCATGATGGCCGTCTTGGCTTGATTGCTGTTCCCGCACGACAGCTCACCGGAGCCGTCTGGCTCGAGATTGAGCAAAGCTTCCGCGCCAGTCCGATAGACAAATTCGTTGACCGCGCTGGCAAATTGATCCTGCAGCTTCGCGAACTCACTGGACCAGCCGCCACGGGTCAGTGCTGCTATGTTGGTGAGGTAGATGTCTTTGTAGTACTCGGTGAGCTCGGATATCGTCTCGGGCGTGAGCTTGAACGCCAGCTCGTGGCCTTGGATCTGGACAACATGGGCCTGGATATGCATCATATGGTGATTGCTGATCGCTTCAAGGAGCCAGTTGGGGTGGGTTAACAGCTGCGAGTCGGGAGCCCGCTGAACCATGAGGGAACAGAGCGTCCAGATGGCGTCTGGAGATGAGAGGGTTTTCTCAAGGGTCTTTCGGAGATGTTCGTTGTCGTACTCGTCATTCCCGATGATGCCCGTTGCGTTTAGCGTATCCCTCAGCCAATGGAATCCCTCTATTGAGCCGGGGGCTACTACTGGTGAGGTTCGAGACATGATAGACGCTCGCCGCTCTGGTTGTTGGAGATTCGAAGTTGTTGGGAATTCGTCAAGAATGCGCATCGCGCTAATATGATTTGAGTAGTTCGCCTTGATTTCTTGCCTGATTCCTACCTATTCAGGCGGGCAGTGAAGAGATTTATATACACGCTGCGGCACTATTACAGTGTTATGATTAATAGAATAGCTCGTATCTTCTCCCTTTGGCGGTCTGCTTTCATTATTAGTTGTAGGCAGTAACTTATGGGGCGCATTACAACGATAATGAGAGAAAAAACATGCGTGACATGATGGATCAAGAGGGAAACTGAAAATGGGAAACAAACGAGGATCTGAGGCTGGCTGATAAAATTAGATACTGGATGAAGGGCGAGCGCGACTACTCTGCTCCATAAATAATCTAGCTCGTCGACCAACCAGAAAATACGTTTGAATGGTGGGCGACAACTAGCGCAAGTGTAATGAGATTGAGGACGCAAGCCGCTGGGCTGACATAGTGAACGGCGTAACTACTACAGGTAACATCGCTCGCTGTCCTACGGGCGATTGATTGCGCCTTGAAAGAACCACATACGCAAAGGAGATATTATTAGAATTCTTTTGAACGCCCCTTTAGACTTTCTTTCTTTGAGAATAGGTTTACAAGGTGAAACCCCGCCAAACCAACACCGCGGACCCATCAAACCGGGGAGAATCCAATCGCTTTGTTCACAACAGGATGGCGTTTAAAATAGATCGCGGACGGTAACTGCAGTTGTAGGAAACACAGGGTTTCGCGCGCGATGCAGCTCAGCTGCAGCTGGGTTACGAATGAGAAGTGGTTCTATTAACGATTGTATATGGTACTGTACAAGAAGGAGAAGAACGTGTGAAGACACGGGTAGTGAAGACTTTTTCCGCTAGTAATCCGGGCTGGGCAAATAGGAGCCACACAGATTGGCTGGCTCCTATTCGCCGCCACGGGATTGATTCGGGTAGTTCCGCCTCACTTTCGAGGTCGCGCTGAACATGGCTCCTGCGGCGACGTTCCAACAGCAGTATTTTCAGGTGGCGAAGTGGATGTTCTACAAGACGAAACGCTGGGGATATCTGGTTTGCTGACTGCGAGACAAAGACAAATTGTATGGGCCAAGATTTCTTTTGTCGTAGATTTCGCGGTAAGGGCTAACTTGACTGCTAACTCGAGACATTGACTGCGTTCTTACGGACGGCCAGAGGCTGTCCGTTAGCATGAAAAAGGGCTGAGGCCTCTGCCTTCGCCTGGGTTACCTTCAGCGGTACTGAGGCACAGCTTCCTAGTGATGCCAAAGCGCCACCACAACATCTTTTTCACGCAAGCCCCAGCGAACCGGTGATCGAAGGAAGATCTAGTGAGTCACAGAAGTAAGGGTAAGGTTGAAGTGAGTACAATGCGAGCCTGCATGAAATGGGATCCGTTGAAGTGGTGCAGACAGATTGACTCGATTGCTTCGATACAGAACACGAAGTGAAAGGATGCGCCTCTGAGAGAAAAACCCGCCAAGAGCTCGGGACGGACAAACAGGAGCAGTACAAATTTGGCTGGTGCTCATTTGCTGCCATGGGAGAAGCTCGGGTGCTCTCCCGCTAGCATGGTTTTTGCCCAACATCCAACAGGATCAACTACTTCACTACCGCCCTTCGCCGCAATGCGCCGCGCCGCCCGCCCCACTGTTATTGTCCTTGACCTTGACGTCGACGGCACTTTTCCGAGTGCATATATGCTGTGGCTGTGTCCCCATGCGGCCATTCTCCGATATGTTGGAAAGAGGTGTCCTTACCATAATGACCCCGAGCCAGTGCTTTCGGTATACGACTAGATGGAGTTCCGTCGAGTGAAGCGACACCACAGCACCGTAAGGTGTTTCTTTGAGTGCGTTGGTGGACTCACGACCCTTTAAATGCGTGGAGTCGTAATGGAATGCCGAAAATCATGCAACGAAATACCGCCAACACCACTTCACAGCGTTGGCTGGTTCTTCTGAATTTGGTAAGGATGGCGCCTAGGCATCTTATTGAGCATTCTATGGAGGAAAATTTTCAAGTGAGAGACGACAGTTGCGTTGGTCGGGCTATCGGGATAGATGGGGTTGTCAGAGGTCGTCGAACGGATGAGGTTGTTACAGCTGATCGGGAGATTGTCCTATGGATATCTCGTAAGTTAGAAACATCAACAGAGAGAGTAGACAAACCCAACACCCCTCCTCTCCGCCCCCCCAGTGCAGACCACCCACACAGCCGGTCCACGCAGCAAGACAACCTAGCAGCACACCTTCCCAGCAGCACGAGCCCGCGGATCGCTACCGTACGAGGCCTCTTTTTCCGAAAGCCCTGCTGTGTCACATTTTCTTCATCCCCTACTCCTCACTGCTGATACTCGGCAAGCGTGGCCAGCATCGTTAGGTGTGTTGCCCCAGTCTGCCTGTATTGCGAGCCGTGTAGCGTGACATAGCAGCATTCATCTTGCGACTGAGTATCAGGAGGGCATTGGAATGCCGATTTGCCTCTTCCCATGCGGTCACACCCCCACTCACTTTGAAACGGAATGTATATAGACCCTCTCTGAGTATATCCAGGCGATGCGTGTTCTACTCGGGAACAATTCTGAGGCGGCAATGTCCAGCATGATGCTGAGGACGTCAGCAAAGTGGAGGAAGCTGATGAGTAGAGTGGCATCCACCTGTTGCCCGGACAACCGAGTGTTGAATCTTTTGTGGCGCCAGCCATCAATCTTGGCGGCCTCAACATGGCCCGAGCTCCCGACCGCCCATGCAGAGTTTTTCCTCCCTCATCTTCTGTAGCTAGCAATTCAAACAATCCACATCACCTTTCAGCACCCAGTGATACACACACCTCGAAAATTTGAAAACAACAAACGAGAGGGAGCGGTGTAAACAAAATCCCTCATCTACGAGATCCGTTGGATCAAGCAGGGCACACGATAAGCATTGACATCAACGGCATAGAGCGTATATGTAGAACTAATGCTAGAGAATGCCATTGAGTAATTTGGACAGGCCTAGGCCTGCTGTTCCAAGGACTAATGATTGAATCCACTGGCCGGATTGTCACGACCACCCACTCTTCTTAACTGCATCGCAGCCGCTGAAGATATGCTTCCGATCGATAGGAAGGTTCTCATATTTTAGAAGCCATAGACGCAGGCGAAACGGAATTGACACCCCTAAACAGAGAGATTACCATCAAGTGCGTTAATTCTTTCTTAGCCAAATTAATAAAACTCGGTTCCTTCCAGACCCGGATTCCCATCACACGGAAACTGACCCTTTTTCGAGATTCCCAGGTCGGTCCCCCCTCATAGTAGTTAATTATGAAAAGCATTTATCAGCAGGGTAACGAATAGATAATATGAAGCACAGTTCAGGATAACATTGACAGAATTAGGTAACTACCTCCTGTTCATAGGCAGTATCATTGCTCTCGCGGCCGCATCTTCACAAACAGCTATTTAAGCACACACACACTCTCTCTCTCTCATCTTAGACAGGCAGAACTGAGCACGGTATACCAGCAGAACTGTTAGACCATCAACCCCCAACAAAGCGACCTCACCGCCCTACACTACCACCAAACTCCAAGACCGATAATGTGCATCTGTCAGGGCAAACAGTATGAACTATGCGGTTGCATCGACCGACCAGTATGGAAAATCCAAACCTACGACGAGGGAAAGAACGAGACTAGTATGGGGTCCCCCCGACTACTCTGCAGTGCACCTATATCTGAATCCCCAAAGTCAGTTCCTGGAACCATGTTATGGGATGGGATGGCCTGGCAGTACAGACGTCTGTGAGCTCTAACACACAAAGGACGGCAAGTTCGGGAATCTCCGCAATCGTTTCGACCCCAGCGGCCTCAAACCCGAAACTAGGCAGGGACGGACGGAAATCACGGTATGCTAAAAGCGCTGTTCGGAATTTGTTGTTCGGCGGCATTTGATGTGGCGGCATGGTTGAAATGGCAATGGAAGGAGGGTGATGGGAAGACGGTCAGCAAGTCTCCCGGCTGAGGTCGAGTTGGAGAGCCGATTCCGACAACCTATTCATGTAGAAGCAGTGTCTCGAAACTAGACTAGAGGGGTTCTGATCCAATTAACCCCCGTTTTTCATTTACGTTTCCTCCAGCCCCGCGAGCTGCCTTGCATACCTGGAGAGCACTTAAAAGGGACTTGACACTACTGCTATCCATCTACCCGAGAGGAAATATTTAGGCCAACACTAGCGGATTCTAGAGTGGTAAGTAAAGCACCTTGTAACCTGGCCATAACAGAACCATCGACCTCCCTTGCAAGTCCCTTTTGATATGAAGGCTATTATTCCACTAGTCGGAAATTGTTTGTCTTGAGTTGTGCTGGGACTGGAAGTCGTCGCGATGCTACGTATATATATACCTAGACTCTATATACATGCCTCGACTCCACGACGATGCCCCAACCCTATGCCGACACTTTCTAATACACATACCCTTGCATATTCAGCTAGAAAAAGAAAAAAGAAAACACATCACCAGCCCATCTCCCCCAACACCTATATATACACACATATAGAGAGAGAGGGAGAGAGATCCCGCGGATTCACATTCACATTCCTGCAGCAAGACTCGAATAGCGCCCGCCCAGCGCCTTGTCGCTCGCCCGGTGTGGGCCCCCAACCGGGTGGACCTGCCTCCAGTCAGGTGGATTGCGTGTGAGCGTCGAGGTGGGAAGCGCGTCGGGAGGGGCTAGTCTACTGGCGTAGTGCCTTGCCCGAGGCCTTGCCGTCCACCTTCCGCAAGCCCCCTCGAGTAGGTAGGTAGACCCGCCCCTGCTGAGCCGAGTTAGGTAGACCAACCCCTATCCCACCTACCTGCCGCGTGTTGCGCAGCAAGGCTGCGGTAACCGCTCCGAGGTAGACATCGCGAGCTCTGAGTGGTTAGGGCACTACTCGTGGAACCCTGAGTAGCTGAACCAGGGGTTCATACCAGCTGATGTGATAAAAAATTGTCAAACGAAAAAAATAAATTAGGTTAAAAAAAGATTAAATTGAAATTAAAATTAAAATTAATTAAATAGTCGCCATCTGCCAACCATCTATTTCCCCGAACTCTAGAGGAAAGAGAAAAAAAAAATTTTCCGACGTCTTTGGGGGGCGGCCTTTGCTCGATGGTTAATTCGGTATAGCTGCTAAGCCCTGTGCGGATTTGTGGGTCAGTTAGATTGGTGTTCGGCGAGAGCAGCAGCGGAATAGTAGGTGAGTGAGTGGGCGGCAGGATGGACGTTATGTATGTCTTGCTGCGAGATATGATCTTAGAGCATTCTGCTTAGGGGTGATCGCTGTTACCTGCTTGAGGCGCCAGCCTTGAGTCACTACCGAGTCACCGACTCAGCAAATGGTGGCTTAGAGGTTGCCTCCACAGAGGCAACCGTGGTGATGATATTCCGGGCATCAGTATGATGGTGCTCTTGTTGAGAGAGAAGATTGAACTGCTTGCTTAGCTAGGCTATGCGGAAATCAGCTAGAATTAAATACATGAGTTCATACGCAGGCAGCTAAGCTGTCGGAGTTTCCTTCCTGATGTCTAAAGCATCATCATCATGGTTGCCTCCATGGAGGCAACCTCCACGTCGCTATTGCTAAGTCGGTGACTCAGGGGTGGCTCAAGGCTGATGCCTTGAGCAGTCAACAGCGACTGGCCCTGAGCGGAATGTTCTGAGGTCATGCCTCGCAACAGCTCTAGGAATCAGTTGGAGAACTCAGGCAGCTTCGCTGCCTGAGCATGAACTCATGTATTTAGTTCTGGTCGGTTTCCGCACAGTTTGGATACATTAAGCAATTCAAGTCCTCTATTCTCAACGTGTCTCTGCCGGTGAAGTCGCGGCGGCCCTCGTCTCGGATGGTGGCGGTTACGCGCAAGGAGCGCCGACGGAGGTAAAGGAGACTGAGGCCGCCTCGGTCGAGGGTTTGGTTCTTCCTATTTGTTTGGTGTTGGCGGACGAACCTCGCAAGCACGTCTGTATCCCAGAGGTTGGGTGCGGTCGCCGTTAAGCGTGTCTAAAACTCTGGTGGTTGGTCGGTTCCTCCTGCCGCCAGCTGTCTGCGGGCCGAACTCTGCATGTTTTCGCTTCCGACCACGGTAACTGGAGGCATTTGGTTTGTCCACATTGTGGTGGGGGTGGCCCGTAGGTTGCAGATACTATGGGGGAGGGAGGTGAGCCATAACACCGCAAAAAGAACTGAACGAGAAACTCACCTGTATTAACTCTGGTATATCCGGGCCGCCGTGTTTTGCAGAACACCCCACTTCTCTCAGGGGCTCCACTGTAGGGTAGCCGGACAGAAACGCAGAGGCCTTGGTGGTTCGCGGGTAGAGTATCTCAAATTCGGGGGTGTGTGTCTGTCGTGAGGCACCGTCGAGATGGGAGTAGTTGGAGCAGGTAAAGAGCCCCTCCGATCTAATTTAATTTCTCCAATGCTAGTTTCACCGGCCAGGCCCGAAGACAGCGATCCCAAAGCCCCTACTCGCGTTTGGGATGAAGTCCAGCACGGGTCGTGGTTGAATTTTGCGTTGTTCCACACGCTGCTCTACGCGAGAACGGCGCCTTGCTTCTTTAGATTTTCGCTTCGCATCTGGTCGGAAAGCGTTTTCGCCAACTGGGCGCGCTTCCTAATTTCATCACTGGAAGTGGGATGTCGCCTGTTCTGGGATTGGGGGGCGGCTCCTACCTACCGACACATCTTATGGTCGAAGTCACAAGCGGGGTTTGGCATCCCAAGCCGCAAGGTTGCCTGCAGTGCAGGGGTTCGTTCGTGTGGGGGTGGTGGCGTTGGGGCGACTTGGCGCAATAGCATCTGTAAGGTACCCGTTGGTTCCGGCTCTGAGGTGCATCAGCCTGCATGATGGTGGTGGGACGGCTTGGCGAGATGGCGTACCCGGCGATTCCCGGCACTAGGGGGGGTTGCTGCGAGGTACCCGCCGATTCACGTGCTAAGGCGATGGGGGCTTGGCAAAGCAGCAGCCTGTAAGGTACCCGGCTATCTCCGGCGTTGGGCGGCGGTAGTCTGTAAGGTACCCGTCGATTCCCGTGCTGGGGTGGTCGGGGCTTGGCGAAGAAGCGACCTGTAAGGTACCCGATGGTTCCCGGCGCTGGTGTGGTAGCCCGCATGGTGTACCTGCGTGATGGTGTGGTAGCGGGTAGGGCAGCGGGTACCTTGCAGGTTGCTGCGCCAAGCCATCACGCCCCATCGCCGAGAAATCGACGGGTACCTTACGGCTTGCCGTTTCGCCAAGCCGCCCCCACCCTAGCTCCGGGAATCGCCGGGTACCTTACAGGTTGCTGCTGCGCCAAGCTGTTCCGCTCCATCGTGGGAATCGACACGTACCTTACAGATCACAAGCCGCCCGCCCTAGTGCCGGGAACCGCCGAGTTCTGTTTCGCCAAGCCGTCGGGAATCAACGGGTACGGGACGGCCAACTGTAAGGTACCCGTCGATTCCCGACGCGTGCTTATCGCGCAGATATCTTTAACCGGCACCTGACCGATCGCGTGTGAGCTCGCACCCTTCCGACGAAAAAGATCGGGGAGCTGGAATTTGCTAGAAATAATGTGGAAGTCGAGGCATACTATCCCTCAAAAAAGTTCGCTTTTTGTTTCCAAATTTTTTTTTCTCTTCTACTTTGGGCGGTGTCGCTATGATAGGGTACCGAGTTGCAGTAGAGTTGCGTTAAGGCTGAGGAGGTGGACGGGTGTGATGCGATGCATGGTCGATGCAGGGTACGGGCGCGCGGTGCGGGACCTTTCTTTTTCCCGCTTGGGCGCAAAATTGAGGATGCGGGTGCAAGGGGGATATAGGGCTGCTGGGGACCCCAACCCGCCGAGAGAGATCTGGTCACACTGCGTGTAACCCTGTAGGGCGGCCCGGTCGTGCGCTATGCACGACGGTGCGGTCGTGCATCATGCA
>JAJDFE020000261.1:0-23448 GCA_021527465.2 Geoglossum glabrum | reverse complement strand
CAAGGGCGGTTATGCAAGATGGCGGCATGTCCGGTCGTGCATCATGCACAAGGGCGGTTATGCAAGATGGCGGCATGTCCGGTCGTGCATCATGCACAAGGGCGGTTATGCAAGATGGCGGCATGCACGGTCGTGCATCATGCACAAGGGCGGTTATGCAAGATGCAGGCATACACGGTCGTGCGTCATGCACGAGGGCGGTCATGCACGATGCACGAGGGCGGTCATGCACGATGCACGGTCATGCACTAGGGCGGTCATGCACGATGGTTGTATGCACTGTCATGCATGCACAAGCCTGGTCGTGCCGCCATGCATTAGGCATATGCAAGATCTACTGGCGTGAAAAGAACCTGCGTCGTGCAGGAGGAGCAACTTCAGCTGGTTTGCATAAAACAACCCTAGTCGCGCATAAAATAACCCTGGTCGCGCATAAAAATCCTGCCTCCGGATTTGGCTTACCTATGTTTAGTCCCCTCCCGATTCGAATTTCCGGGCTTTTCTTTTTCCTGCCTAATTCGGCGTATCGCCCCAAATGGACACGGCACCTGACTGCTCGGCGGGAATGCGTCAGCGCATATTTTATACAAAACGCAAAAAACTAAGACCTTGTGGTCGCATTTCTTACGCAGAATCTAATGTCTTGATTGATGCACTTACAAGGCTAGTAAATCTGAAAGGAGGTCGGACGCGGTCGCGCCGGCGTGAGGCTCAATGTTTAAGCGCGTGAAAAGGCTCGATCACGGGGGATTGCAACCAACCCTGAATCTGAGTGTATCAACCTTATTAAAATCCCATTTCCCTTTAGATATATAGCCCGATGTAACTATATTCGATTATTTCAGCCCAGAAAATACCGCCGGGCCGCGTAACGGGTCGCACCTTACCTATGCGTGACACCCGCTCGCGCATCACCAGAAGATGACATCCTTCCCGCGTTCGCAGTTCACCCCCGAAGCTTCCACATTGGCAGTCTCGCCGAGACTGATAAAGGCCACCTAGAATATAGAATCTAGCCGCTTTCTCAAAGTTCGCGGTCGGATTTGGTGTTGTGGAGCCTTCATGGGGTGAGGCTCAAATCGCGCGTCCGTGTAATTTCGAGGCATCCCAAGACGCTCAGCATTGGAACGTATACGTACTCAAAGGTTGAAAGATCGCAACCATGACCACTAAATTCTATATACGCAGCCCCCCATAGCTATGAATCGAGGTTGGTGAACCCGCCCGTATCCCAAACTAAGATGAGGCTCGATTCCCAGGCGAGAGAGTCACCTGAGATTAGGATGGCAGGAGACCCCGCCGGAACGCGCAAATAATATGAGCCAAAATGTAAGGAACAGCAATACCCTCTACCGCCAAATTCCACACATGCAACTCCCACCCGTATCGAACAAGCGCAATCAACCCTACCAAGACATCAGCTGATCCGCCCTCTTTTCCCCGATCGGTCACTATTAACGACAAATTCGAAGCGCGGCTCAACCCCTAAGCGAGGAGGTCACACCCCGCGACATCGAAAATTAGAAAAGCAGAAAAACCCCGAAAATACACACGTATTACATGTAAAATGCAAGAGGTAGCAGTCGCGCTCTCCACAAACAACTTTTCGATTTTATAAAAACTAAGCGTTGCAAGTCGTCATATGATCCAGCCGTCCATTCCCAATCCGTCGCTTTTGACCGCTAATTCTTTAAGCGACGCCGGGGTGGAAAGCTTTTCTGGGCGGACACTAAGCGAGGCGAAGGAGGGCGGAAGCGGAAGGGGTGGAGCGGAGGGCGCGGCGGCGGAGAGGGCGGATTAATTTCGCAATGCGCCAAAAAAAAATTTTTTTTAAAATAAAATATAAGGTATCGAAAACCGATTCCCGCGGCTCGGGCGTCGGTATCTAAATTATTTTAATTTTTCTTGGGTTTTAGTTTTGTTTTTTCTAATTTGGTTTTTTTTTGGGTTAGGTGAGTGGTAGGGTTACCGGTTGCGCTTTGCTTTATTCCCGATACACGCGGGTACGCCTCCGTTGCCCGCATGTCTCCTTTTGCTTCTTTGAGGCAACCGGCGGGAAAACAGAGAGAGAGTGTGCTCTTGTTTAAACTCTTTTTTTTTTTGCGCTAGTCGAGCTGTCGCTCTCCGCGGTGGTTGGGACCGCTGGGATAGCCCCGCTCTATCTTGTTGTGTATGCCCAGGCGAGGTTTGGGTAGAATGGAGGGCTGGGAGTCTTGTTGTGGCGTTAGAGGTATTCGTTTTCTTTGCGTCTCTGTGGCCTGGGGCAGGTGGAAAACCTCGTGTCAAACCAGTTGTCGTCGGGGCTGCAGCCTCAGCGAAAACTTTTCGCTCGCACCACCACGTACCATAGGACTTATTACTCCAGCCCATCCAATCCATTTTGCGCATTCTGTATTGGCCGTTTTGTGGCGGTCTAGGTTGGATGGTTAGAATTGCGTAATGATTAGCACAGGCGGGTTTGTGCGTCCTGTAATGAACTTCCTGGTAGGTTTGCGGGACATTGTATGGAAGAGTGGTGAAGAGGATGGAGGAACGGGTAGTGCTGATCGAATTGTACCGGAAAAACCACCCAGCCTTCTCATATGTCTGTTGTGGCAGCTTGTTGCCCGAGAGGTGAAACAGCTTCGACCAGCTTCGACCATGCTCGCTCTGTGTGGTCCGAGCTTATCTTCCTTCCTCGGGCGGCCGTAAACGAAATGCTCGGCGCGGGCCACGTCCGTTCCTGGTCTATTTCCGTAAGAAAGCCTCTCTGAATGTGCCTTCGAGAGCTAAGAGACTTACCTGCTCTATCGGACTGGGTATAGTCGGCGGTGATAGACTTGGGTTTAGTTGTTAGCGGGGTATCGATAGAGATCGAAGGGCGGTATGTCAAGCGAGGCTGAGGCTTAGAGGATAAAATGCTTGAGGCCTGTTTTTGGGGCGCCGGTTGGGTTGATGTTGTTACCTACGGAGCATTCTGCTCAGGGGTATTGGCTCGGGGCAGTGTTCAGCCGACGCCAGAGGGCTATACTATGCTTGTGGAACCGCCGTGAAGTCATGGCGCCTTGTGGTATACGGTGCCGTGACGTCCGCTCCTTTAGTCGTAACGGATAGGACTTGCTAAATAGGTAGTCCAGTCTGGCATTGGCCCGAGCATATTGTCGCACTTGCTTGCGCCCCTGATGGAGGCGTCAACTCTCTGTAGGGAACGTCATATGCCAGTGTTGAATGGTAGTCGCGTGGCTGTGCTGAGCGCCACAAGGATTGTGGCTGCGACAATTTCCAAGATGTCTTGGATCCTCCGAGCATTACGACGACTCAGCTGGCAATGGGCCGGAGGCCTGCCATGAACCATTGCGAGCATATAAGCCGGCTAGAATCTCATGTAAAGTAGTTGTTACAAGCGAGTCAACATAACAAATATTCTACACAGTAATCGCATGACCCCTATTCCTTCCGCTGAAGTTTAACAGCCAGTGTCCCATAGGCGGGTAGCTCAATGGCTTTCGCAGCGACAGCACATGGCTACACTCTGCTGCCAATTCTACTCTACCCAGAGGTATGTGAGCTCTTAGGTATGCCCCCGTTTCATGCAGCTGATCAAGCATTCCATTAATCTATTCTACTCTACATACATTGCGTTTCGTCATGTTTCTGTGACCTTCGGTTTAGACAGCGGCAACAATGTAGACAGATCTAATTGGCAAGGCCGCGTGCTGCTGCCAGGATAAGGGTTACTGGAGCATTGTCGATTGAATACGAGATTCCCGCATTGACTTGATTTGATTCTTGAACGCATTGGCAAGGAGAAGGGGTTTATGTATGTTGAAATGTCATGTATCGCAGGCAGAACAACCCGAGACTTTCCCGCAGCGGCGAAGAGGAACCAGCCAAATTGTATGGCCCCTATTTGCCCAGCCCAAACGGCTAGCGGGCAGGAAAAGTTTTTCTTGTGTTACCGAGGCATTGCCTCGTCTTCGCCTCATAATCAGCAGCATCAATTCTATCATATATTCTAGCAATATATGTTGGAATCTATGCGTTGTAGATTAGACTTCCAGATACAGAGGTAGAAGCAAGAGAACGCCGGTGAGGCGGGTGAGAAAACTTTTGCCCGCTAGCGCTTCGGGCTAGGCAAATAAGGGCCACACATTTTGGCTGGCTCCTATTCGCCGCCCGCAATACTCGTCATTTCAACAATATACAAAGGGATGGGAATTAACGACGGAGATAGTTTCCTCCCTACCTCCTATGGCCGGTATGCCCAAACTCCAGGTTATGCACATGAGCGCTAACCCTCAGTATGCAGCGAGGGCAGCATCCCAATTCTAACAACCGCCATTCTCAACAGGATTTTGTCGAATAGCCACGCTGTAGGGGAATTGGAGTCGGTACTCGGCCGGGAATTACTGGCGTGCTAGAACGGGCTTAATGAGATTGAGAAGTATGTTCTGAAAGAAAAGGAAAGAAAGGGACTAACTAGTGATTTATATACACTTGCACTTTCTGATACTAGTAACCTCCCAGGGTAAGGATTCTCCGGGTTATTAGTGTTTCGTCTGTGAACTGCCGGAAGAAGTTGAGCAAACACGTAGTCTAGCCCGAGGCCATTCAAAGACACGATTAAACCTTCTGGGGGGCAAGGTTGGAGATTGTGGATTCTAGTGGTGGAGCAATGTAGATAAGTCTAATCGACCCGGGAGTGGGACTGGAGATAGAAGGAGCAGGTTCTCGCCACGATAGTAGGCGACACCCCAACTCTAGCGGGAGGCATTCATGTCTCCATGCACTATATATTTTAGAACATAGAAAGTGACTGAGGGGAATAGCGGTTCTATATGTACCGTCGATGCTCAAGTCAAGGTAATAAGAGCCGATCGCCGCAGCAAGATTTGACCGTAATCGGGTATTTCGGGAACTATTCTCCGGCATGGCCTGTGGAAAGTCGGGGGATTAAGTATTCCTGACTCGATTTAGGTAATAGGACGTACCTTCTGTGAGCGGGAGATATGTTCCGGAGAATTAGTTGAACTCCTGCAGAAGATGACGGGATATATTTATCTGTGTGGCGGGTAAAAATACTTGCTCCACCTTGCGTAATCCTGGAGCTAATATGCTGGCCCTAGACCGATTCCTTGAATCGCACGTCGTCGGGAGGCGAGGATCGAAACGGTGGGTCAACGTCTGAATCGCATAGCAGTTTCACTTCAAATTAGTCTCCCATATGAGGGCTGCCTTGTGGCCCGGAGCGCTCTGGATATGCTCGATCTATCCGGTCTCACGTCTCTGAGGTTGTCGGTGTTGAATCCTGTGGCACTATCTAGTCACTGTTGGATGTTCACATGAGAATTGTGTTAGCAGGCCCAAAACTTTTCCGTGGCAGCAAATAGGGGCCACCCAATTTGTATGACCTCCCATTTCGTCATTGCGGGGTCCTGATAGCGAAGACGTCTTTACCCACACATAAGTAATACTTGTTAGTCCGCACTCATTACAATTATTAAATATAGATCTATTCTCAACGCTTATTTCGACAGACAGTCGGTTGGTTGGATCGTCGGTGAGACATGTCGCATGGTCCGGATATGGCAATGCCTGGTCTGTAATCACCTCCTGAGCAGCACGACCAGGATCCCTACATGTAGAGGCATCCCCTCGTAGCTAGAATCATTTTAATTGAACCCACCTACGCTGTGTGCCTGTGCCTCCGCCCTTGCCATACTTTCGCTGGCAGAGACCAACAGTCGCTGCTAAAATGAATTGCCCAATTGGCGCTGGAAGGCTAAGGTATTGCCTTTGGAGTAGGATACGCCCCGGAGCTCCGGGGTGCTTAATCGTACATACATATAGCGACTTCGACGTCTCTGGGGGGCTGGCTGCCTTGGGCAGCCGGGCGCCGTTTGTTGTTTGTTGCAAGTCGTGGCTGATTTGGTTGCTGACTCGGGACTGGGTAGATAAACAAATATGGCCAGAGGCCGTTGATATCCTCGAGAAGGTGGAAAAGCCCCTTCGAATCGCTGGTCCTAGACTCGACGCTTACGGAGTCAACTTCGGCTTCGCCGAAGGCTAGTCCATTGGTCATGCCGAAGCGCCCTCACAACACCGTTTATAATTGTCATAGCGGAACCGCTATAGAACAACCCCGGATTACCTGAGTTACTATTCAGTCTAGTGGGAATACGATATTCGAGACGTGTCCTAGGAGTTGTCCCGCAAATCGCAATTATTTGCTCCGCGGATGCACTCACTATCGCCATCGCAGCCCCGCTGATTGGAGTACAAATAAATGCTATTGGGGTGGAATACGTAGAATCGATCAGATTGATTCAAGAAGCGTCTTCTATGTAACATGGTGGTGTCAGCGAAAGTTGTGGGAAGTAGAAACGAATTGGATTGAGTCTTCTACTGAACTACACGGAACTAATAGAGCTACTTATGCTCGTGGCCTCAATGAGCTGCCTCGCAGCGGCAGCAATGCTGCGTTCTTAGGCGCAGCATGCCAGGAATGCTCGAAAATCCAATAACCCAATATCCGAGCATTCCTAGCGATGTCGGCATTCCCGCGAAAAGTATAAGAGTAAGAATGCAATAACCAAAGGAACGCAGTAAAAGCAAGATCGCAATGAAACCTCCGTGTGTTGAATGCCCAGCTGGAATGCTGGTCACGGAGTTGCGATCGGATCGCAAGGAGTTGCATCCTTGCGCCAATGCTCTCGCGGATGCATTCTTGCAACAAAATTTTTCGCTGAGGCCAGAGCACCACTTAGATAGGGGCTTTTCTGGCCCCTTTTTGGCACCAGCGTCGCTCAACACCGACGGGTTCCTCCTGCCTTCAGGGTTGCCTCCCGGATGAGCTCGATTTTATTGGGCTCTTTGGGGGTAAGGAGTCTTTCACAATGTTCCAATCCTATGCGTGAGTCTCTTGTACTAGTAGGAGTATCTCTAATATGTTTATTCTTCTAGACTGCGGTCTTCTAGGTGCGCTTTGGTAGGTAGGAGTCTTCGACGATCTGCTTTCCTTTTCAAGGACTAAGGTAACTCATTTTGCGACAACTGCAGAGCTGTTAGCGATAGCTAGATATTCAGTTTGGGAACCCAATCCACTTTCCATCACTGGCATGCTGCACGAAGGGGCGGCCAGTTAGCTCGCTGAAAATTGCATATCGGAGGGGTTTACGAACGCTTTGTGTGGTTGTGTTGGATTTAAATGGTCGCAGCGATGTAGATAGGACTAATTGACATGAGGATGATCAAGAGAAGACGGAGGGAGAAAAGTTCTCGCAGCTATGTGGCTGCCGCCTTGGCAGCCACATGCCGCCAAGATAGGGGCAGCGCCCCAATTCCAACAGGTTGAATTAGGAGGATCTCTTTGCTATAGCTAATAATTCTGCAGTTGTATCGAACTAAGAGTTCGGGTTTAGCATTTTTTCATTTGAAAGTGAAGAGGAACTTAGAGGCGAAGACGTAGAAGCCGCAAGACGTGTCTCCAAAGTGGCAGGTGCCTGATTGTCGAGAATAGGTAGCCTTCGTATACCACATACCACTCCAGTGACATACCGACATCCCAGTTTCCTACCGACGTGGATGATCGCGGCGTGGTGGCCGCGCCTGTACCTCATCTGAGGCAGATGTGCAGCGGCCTGCTTAGTGGATTGACTATTCACTTTGCTCCCGTGGCCCTGACCCATTCAGTTGGTGTTCTACACCCTGATTCACCCTTACATGTCGCGGGTGAAAACCCCTACAAAGCTCTTTCGCCTCGACTTCCCTCTAAATCCCTTTCTTTCTGTTCCCCGCTTCGGAGTTTTCCTTCTAGGCCTTAGCGGTTCGGAGCCTGATAGCGTTGACGTTGTTGTCCGCAGTGTTTCCGGGATGAGTTTGGACATCGTTTCCCGGGTGCTCTTGTCCTTTAATTAAGGGCTGGCTTCCTTATCCCTAGCTAAACATGCGATAGTCAAGTATATTTGCAATACAATTAGTGTTGGACTAATGTCCGTGTTTATCTAGTTGAGATCGATCTACCTAGAACTAAGCTACGAGGTGGGCCGATGTAGGCCTCCTATATACATGAGGTCCTGAGGTCATGCGAACATATGCCGTGTTATTCACATATGCTCGTGTTTATCCATGGTAGCTCTGAGCTACCTCCAACAATTAGTATATCCCTGGCAACTTTGATTCAGACGGAAAAATGGCGAGGAAACGAAGACAAGCGTATGAAGCATTATACCGGCTTTGCCTTGGATATGGTACAGGTGACTGGTGGCCGGCTGGTCAGGTGGTGTCGGCGCCTCGACGGGGGTTAGGGGGAATGCTGTTCGCGCACCTATGCTCCCACGGATGTAGTTCTTTTAATACCCCTAACGCGGAGATTGAGTTAGCGTTGTTGTTCAGGCACGCTGTATCGAAAGGGGGCCGGCAGTTGCCCTATTCTTGACTTGGCGACCTAACACCACAGCGAGGACGCTCCTCGCGCGCGGCGAGCAACCAATGAGACACACATTTCATGACCAGATGAGCCATAGGTCTGATATAGAAGCGACTACCTAGCTAACTCTTGAGGCGATTGAATACTTCACCCAATAGTGACTATGCTGGCCCGAGGCCAGCGTTCCAAATCAGAACTTCCATGCCCCCATACCGAGGCCAATCAATGTTCGGGGTCCGGGCGTTCTCGGCGCTTTGGTCATTTGCGAGGATTCTCGAACTCGGACTCCGTTACTAGTTGCTTAACACAGCAGCGAGGCATATACCAACGCAAGCGGAGGAGTTTGACGAGAGGCGTTGTTCGAATGGACCAGTGGGAAAACATAAGACTCTTCCCGCGCGTTCGTTTGGTTCGGGTTCACAAATTATCATTAAATGGGATTGGGTTTGCTCTAGTGACTGCTGTCAGAGGGGGGACCGCGGGTGGTGGGCTGTAAGACTGTAGAAGCGCGACAAAGATAGAGGCGAAGGCACGAGATATAGATAGTGTGAGACGGGGGGTTATATTGGTGTGTGCCGCAGCCACGGCATTGATGTGGCGGCACCGAGACAGAGTCTGAGACCGCCACAACGTCTCATGGTTCGGAACACGAAGTTACCGACCCCTATCGAACTCCTGAGCGATGCTGGCATCGCGAGTGGGACGTCTATATGTAGAGGCAGTGCCTCGTAGCTAGAATCAGTAGTTCAGTACATTCTTTTGCCCCGTTTTTACCACAGATGTTGTCGGTATGCTGTGGCGCCGGTGCCTGGAGGAGTTGCCGGTGCCTAGAGGAGTTGCCGGTGCCTAGAGGAGTTGTCGGTGCCTAGAAGAGTCACGATGACGTACAGTGACTCTTGGATACCTCAGGATGAATATATAAACCCAGCTAATGATGTACCACAAAGTAGTAGTCAGTCTTTATACCTGCAATTGAATCGTTTATACCATTGCGCTCTTACCTAGCATCGTGATCCTACCCATTCTATATCCCATATAGACCACTACCCGCAAGTACAGATAGGCTTGAATTCAATTAATTCTAATGATTCTAGCTACGGGGCATTTCCTATACACGTAGGGCTCCTGACCGTGTTGCTCTGTAGGTGGATAGGGGTCGGGCATTGCCATATCCGTACCATTCAACATGTGGCAGTCGCAGCCTCTATTCTCAGCACCTTACCGGCAGCGCCACAACAACCCACCAGCTGATAAAGACCACAATCGCTCCCCCCGAAAAAGGTTTTCTAGAGGAAGTATTTATCATGAATTTGGAACTGCTGACGAAATGTGGGCCCGAACGGACGGGCAAATGAGGGCCATTGCAGCAGGTGTTGGGACTGAAGGAACCACTATCAGCCTGACAAAGGGTCTGAAAAGCATAACCTTGATACTGAAGTCATTGGAGCAGATCCTCTATTGAACGGTGGAATGTAGATTGCTTGAATTGCTAGCTACAGGAGAGAGAGAAAAACTTTGACATGGGCGGCTGGGCGCTCGGGCCACTAGGTGGCCATGGTAAGCGCCGCAAAGTTCAACATCCTCGAGCTTCTGACTTTACCCTTCCAAATACCCTAGACTGTGAGCACGCCAATGAGGAGTACAAGGTTGAGGGCATCAGATACGAATTTGTTCCGAATGTCCTGGATCTGCAAATCGTTGACAAGCGGTATAAGACCGAGGACTGCGAATCTCTCATGTAAGCCCGTAGGTTGATTTTGTTGCGAGACATTGTCTCGGAGCATACTGCTCAGGGTACGGGCTGCCCGCTGTGAGTGGTCTTCGCATTACTGCGAGGATCCATGAGCAGCTAAGGAAGGGTACCGGGCAAGCTGAGGCCGCGGGGCGACCTCAACACCATGACGTCGAGGATATCGTCATGGTGGCGATAACCTCAGTGCGACCGAGCAGAACCCCCGGTATTGCTACTGTGCAGCAATGCTCCATGTATTTAACTCTACTTGAATTCCGCATAATCTAGATATTGTATTAGTAGCAATTCAATCACTCTGCAATAGATTTCCGAGGAAGGTCTACTGTTTGTTATTCACCTCCTGCGTAGTGCGATCAGAAGGTCTAATGTAGAGGAAATGGCTCGTAGCTAGAATTGTAATAATTGAGTTAATTGACTATCTATACTATGCCTCATCCTCCGTCTTCACTATGACAACTTAAATAGACTATGAGCCCGGGTAGCGATTGGGGCCGCGGGACTAAGTAGAACTTTACTTTAGACGATTACCGTATCTACGACACCAACACGGATCCTGGCGTCCAGACCTTCTGCGACAAGCAAAGCAAAGTGTCGAAGTTTGTTGTCGGGGATTACTATGCTTGGAGCAAGGCGATCCAATATAATCTTCAGGCCGCCGATGTCTGGGATATTGTCACTAGCAATGAACAGCCTCCCAGTGCTCCTGCTGCCAATGCCAACTACCACGTCCGTGAACGGTACGAGGACAGTCGGAAGGACTATCGAGCTAGATACAATTTTGCAGCTGGCACCATCTACCGGTTCCTATCTGGCACCTATCCAATTCTACATCGCAGACTTTCTGACGCCTTCTGGCGGACATCCCGTCCCAACTATGTCCTAGGGCACTCCATATCTCGGTGCCCTATGCAATTTTCGGCCCGTGTGTTACAGCGATGCCGTAGCGCAGTGGTGGCAGCGAGGGATATCACAACACGTCAGGAAATTTATAGGACGAAATTCGACGGCGAAAGCAGCATGGGAGTGTTTTTTACAAAGGCCCTACAATATCGCGAGCAGCAAGCCCACATGCCGCAGGTAGCAGCAGACTTCGAAGCGGTCATGCACCCTCTCACGAATCTGCCTCAGTCCTGTCACTATGTTCGAACTACCATCATAAGCAAGTTCACCGCTGAGGGAACTCTAACCTATGTGACTTGCGCCCTAACTCGATGCGAGACGGACGTCCAAGGCGAGTAAAAGGTCGGCAACCCTACCCCCAACGCCCTAACTACCATTGGGAACCATGACGAAACCAGGAGGTGGCAGCAGCAATGTTGAGGCCTTGGCCGGGGAGGCAGCTCTAGAGGAGCATATAGAGGGAACACTAGACGCATTGGAAAGTCACAAAAGGAGTCACAAGATCAGATAAAATGCTGGTACTACTTGAGGCCAGGACATACGAAGGCCGGACAGCGTGCCGAGCGAGGGGCGGATGAGAGGGCCTCTAAACACCGGGTTGAGGCAGCTGTCGCTGGTACCGAAATGCTATGGTAACTAG
Organism: Geoglossum glabrum; assembly: GCA_021527465.2. Lineage (NCBI taxonomy): Eukaryota > Fungi > Ascomycota > Geoglossomycetes > Geoglossales > Geoglossaceae > Geoglossum > Geoglossum glabrum. Next base: position 11,748 of record JAJDFE020000261.1, on the reverse strand, counting down.
GGCATCTATATGCCACGATTGGTGTTGTTAGTGTTGGGTGCGACACTGCCAAAAGTAGATAGCCATTACCCCTATCTTGGCTGCTTGGCAACGCGGCAGTTTCAGCGAAAAACCCCTCTCTTGCATCACCACGTCAATTAGATCTTACAATATAGTCTATCTATCTATCTTCTGCACCTTCTACTCCAACAGGTATATCACTTCCGGTGCGATGGGCTATTTTTGTGGGATGAAGTCAGAATTCCAGAGCGTCCAAATACTCAGCAAGCCGGCTAATCCTCATAGGTAAAGGAAAGACAATTAATGCTACAGGCATAGGCACGATACAACTATGGATTGGACTTCAATAGAGCCTGCGCCTTACTGACATGCCGCTGGTTCCGCGTGTCAATAACAATTCAATGACCATCAGTAAGCGAGGCAGAGCCTACCAAATTGCCCTTATTGGTAATGCGTGCTCTCTATATAATCCACAGGTCTGATTAATCATGAAGGCGCATAGTACCGGTGAATTATTTTAAATCCACGCACTAACAACGGCAGCCGCAAATCTTGTTACCATGCTTACAAGGCCTAAGGGCGTGCCAATGAAGTCATTGCCAATGCAACACTGGCGTGAGCGACTTGGACATTTCAATAAGGCAGCAGTCGTCAGCATGCTGACAGAATGGGGGTAGCCCCTGAAAGTTGTGTTGATATTAACGCTATATGTAAGCCATGCCTAGAAGGCAAGTAGCAGTGCTCATATAATAGAATACTATCCTCCAGAGCTACAGAGTGCCTGGAACTCGACCATTCAGATCTATATGACCCATTTACGATACTGCCGCTGTCGCGGAACCACTAATATATTATCCCATGTAGACGACTATTCCAGGATAACGTGGATTTCCTTCCTGCAGTCTGGAGCCGCTAAGGAGGTTACTAGAGCCTTCTTAAACTTCAAGACAGCGGCAGACAATAGCCCCAGGCCCAGAATATGCCGTGTTTATTGTGGCAATGTCGGCGGTGAGTATGGCAACACGATATTCAAGGGTATATCGCCAATGGCATTTGCTTTGATCCGAGTACTCCATATATGCAGAATCAGAATAGCGTCAACGAAAGGGAGACCAGGACCACCATCGAACGAGCATGCAACACGCCCCACGACGCCGGCCCACCAGCGCATATCCAGATGGAAGCATACAACACGGCGAATTACCTCACCAAAATGAGTCCTATACCAGCCCCAGACTCCATGACCCAATACGAAGCATAGAACGGCTCCAGACGACGCCTGAGTCACTTGCGGCGATTTAGATATGATGTCTACAAATATATACACCATCAGCAAGACAGACGGAAATGCAGGTGAAGTTACTATAGAAAGTAAGGACGAATTGAATTGAGTCTTCTACTGAGCAAACTACATGACTTAGAAAGCTACTTATGCTCCTCTTCCTAGTAAGCTACTTCGCAGCGGCAGCAATGCGGCATGCGTGGTGGCAGTGGGTGAAGAATGCTCAGAAATGCAACGGCCTAATACCCGAGCATTCTCGACAATGGCAGCATTCTTGTAGATAAATTGATTAGTAGAATGCGATAACTAAAGGAACGCAATAACATGGAGAGCGCAATCAAACCTTTGTGTGGCGGACATCCAGCTGGAATGCTGGCTGCGGAGTTGCGATACAACGGCAAGGAGTTGCATCCTCGTGTCAATGCCTCTGCGGATACATTCTGTTTCAATAGAGAATAGAATTGTTCGTGTTTGATATTAAGAAAGGAGAGAAAGTGACGCGGCAGAAACTTTATAGGGAAAGCTTTTCGCCCGCTAGCAATTCGGGCCTGGCAAATAGGAGCCACACAATTCGGCTGTCTATCATTTGTCGCTACAGAAGAAGTCGCGGGTAATTCAGCCCGTAACACATGACGATTCAACACATTCTTACAACAGTCGCGATGCAGCATGTTAGTGAACGGTGGAGTGTAGATTGCTTGGATTGCTAGCTACAGGAGAGAGAGAGAAAATTTTTTATCTTGATTGGCGCTGGTTGGTATTGTTGAGAATAATATGTAGACGGTAGATAGATTGAATTGTAGATGAGTTCTAAACGACAAGTTGGGCACGGAAGACAAATACACTCGATCGCTGAGAACCCCGCATGGCATAATAGGGGCACACTAAGTTTGGGTAGCCCCTATTCCCTGAAACAGGTTGCGATCGGGACCGCCACACCAAAACACATGTAAACTTCAACAGGTATCGCCTCACAGCTAGAACGACACCTAGCCAGCTGAGGTGACTCTGTCGCCCCAACACCATGACGTACCATGATGGCAATGCTTGCGGAGCGACCGAGGAAGAGTCTTGAGCAGCATTGTCTCATGTATATAACTAGGCTTTATGCCCGAGCAATCTCTATCATAGAGCAGGGTTTTAATTAAGTCTATCGTCTACCTACCATCGTGATCCTATCTAGAAAAATGCTATAAATACTGCGGATCCCGTATTCGGCGAGGAGAACAATACGACTACCAGAACATTGGTAAAACCTGTCGTTTTGATTTAGGTAGATTAGGTCAATTGCTTAATAACGAAGTGAAAGGGTGGCACATCTGAAATAAAAGTTCCCGCCCGCCTAGAACCCGGGATGGACAAATAGGGGTAGTGCAAATTTGGCCGGCGCGCATTTGCTGTCACGGAAGAAGCTCAGGTGCTCTCCTGCCAGCACAGTTTTCGCCCAACATCCAACAAAAACAGCAATCACAATACTTCTAATCTCTGAAATACTCACAGAGTACTCCCTAATTAAAAGTGCCATTGTGGCTGCTAGAACTCTTTTTCCTGTCTTCCCACTGTCATCCTCATGTCAATTAGACCAATCTACATCGTTGCACCATCTAAATCCAACGGCGGCATGCAGTGACGATACTGACGTAGTATGTGGTAGCAATACTACTGCAGGATGTAATGATGAGGGCAAACCTATGCGTCTCGGCGCTATAAAGCCTCTCAACGCCAGCGATGGAGAAGATACAGGAGACACGATATCGGTCCAGCCACTACCTCCTAGGCACTGGCGCTGATAAAGGCTAGCCGCAAAGACGCCAGACCTACCTGAGGGGCATGTGCCCCTGAGTAGCATCCATCAGACCCCTTTATTATTGCTTTGTTTGTTTCATCCTACATGTAAGATGCTGGCAATGGTACAATGCACGCTCTCTTTACAGGAGGTTTACAAAAGACCTCTCCAGTTCACGTATTTACTGTTCCAAGAATGCATCCGCGAGAGCATCGACACGAGGATGCAACTCCTTGCGGTCGGATCGCAATTCCGCAGCCCACATTCCAGCTGGGTGTTCAACACAAGGAGGGTTGGTTGCGATTCTTATGTTATTACGTTCCTCATAGTTATTAAATTCTTTTACTCATTGTTTTACGCGCAAGAATTTGTCACCATGACGAATGCTCAGATATTAGACTGCTGCATTTCTGAGTATTCCTCACATGCTGCGCACATGCATGCATCATTGCTGCTGCTGCAAGCAGCTCGCCGAGAAGACGAACCTAAGTAGTTCTATCATTTCCGCGTAGTTCGCTCTCTAGAAGACTCAATTTAATTTGTTTCTCCTTCTCATATTTACTTATGAGAGAATCAGTACTATCTACTCCAATAGGGCTATCAATAAGTAGTCACAGGTCCCGAGCTCGTCCAATGGCAGCATGCTCTGGGTGAGGAGCATTTCTCCTTACTGGAGAACCAGACACGGCAGTTGGGAGAGTTGCCATCGAGAAACAAAGCTATCGCCTGCAAGTGGGTTTTCAAGAAACTCAATATCAACAATGTTGGATTTAGATGGTTGCAGCGATGTAGATGGGTCTAACTGACATGAAGATGATAAAGAGAAGACGGAGGGAGAAGAGTTCTCGCAGCTATGTGGCTGCCGCCTTGGCAGCCACATGCCGCCAAGATAGGGGCAACGCTCCAATTCCAACAAACAACAATATCTTATGATAAAGGAATGTGAGCAGTGGCACATAATCAGCTATGATGAAACCCCCGTGCCCATCACCATGCTCAAGACTATTAGAATCCTGCTAGCACTCACAGCATTCTACAACCGGGAAGTCTACCATGTGGATGTCAAAACAGCATTCTTGAACCCAGCAATAGACCATGGTTCAGCCCGAGCGCTTCGAGCAAGCAACCATGTATACCTTCTATCGAAGGCGCTCTTGTTGGAAGCGTGTTAACACGCTCGAGCATTACTTTATGCTCGTACATAAACTTAGCGTGCGACCGGGTTTATATCGGCACACACACATTCCATTAGATAGCCTCAATTCAATCACATCGATCTGCTCCGTCCATCGTTCCAACAGCTCTACAAACTCAAATAGGCACTGTGAGAGTGGCATACAGACGTCGATAGACATCTACTATCCATGTGGTTCCAGAACTCTACAGCAGACACGAATCTCTATTTCAGCCCTAATGTCCTATTATACTAATTGTAGCTAGAGTCATGCTAGCGCTCAATGCAGTTAAATCGCAACTTTCCGCCAAATACAAGGTGTCGGACCTCAGTGAGGTGCAACAGTTTCTCGGTCTCCAGATATATCGAGACCGCAGGACTAGAACTCTCCGCAAAAGCCAGTCACAGTATATTGGCAAGGTGCTAGCTTGATTTCATACGGGCAGCTGCAACGGCGCGAAAATTCCAATGGAGGCACCCAGCAACCTCCGAGCGGCGGATCCAAATGACCAATGCATAGCCAGCCAGGTTACCAACGCAAAGTCGGATCCCAGGCACATGGCCGGACCCAGGATTTCTGTGAGAGCATACGGCATATGCGATGGTGCAATGACCCGTGACCTTACTGTGTGAGTGAATAAGAGGCGTCTAAATTGTATAACTCCTATTCACCGTGAGTCACTAGCAGGGAAAATTTTTCTTACCACTATAAATACCTTTGTTTTTCGCTCAGAGTGTTACATGGAATACACACTTAACACTACACAGAATAAACACGCTCTAGAGAGCTCTCGTTCCCAACAATTTCCCACCCCTAAGATTAACCTATGTAACTCCGCACAAACGCAATTACATCATGGCACTGCCACGTACCCTACGCTAATTACCGCTGGCTTTAGACGGCGCCAGCGGCGTAGATAGTCTAATCGACACGAGGACCGCAAAAGAGGGGACGGAGGAAGAAGATTCTCGCCGCTGTGAGGCTGTCAAGATAGGGGAAACACCCAATTCCAACAAACGCAAATATGTCGCATGCAAAGATAGGGGATTCCTAGCTCGCTGGATACGCCTTGAAGGATCTGAACGCAGCGGTTGCGAGTATTGTGTGCAAGTCGGGCGACAGTGCGAATTCATGAGTACAATATTCCCGTCCAGCTTTCTTATTGACAGACGGCTTCTCCAGGACGATGGTGAAAGCACAACTGCTACTATTGCTTTAGCTATCACCGCCTCCTAGAGAGTAGAATCCAGGCCTCCTTACGCCCATATTGTAGTAAGGACGGCCCTGAGCGAGTGGATGCAGTTGCGCAATCGCAATTAAATTCGTGGTCACGACGTAAAGTTAAACAAGAATTAGGCCTTGGAACTCCATGCGCGCGGATACAAGGTTCAATTGACTTCGAACAACATTTCTAATTACGAGGCACTGCTTCTGCATATAGGCGGCTTCCTCGTGGTGCCGGCGTGGCTCAGGAAGCAACGGAGGGTGAGAAGGTTCATGATACGAACCTTAGCACTCGCGTCGGTTTCAGCCCTGATCGTATATGCAACGCCACTAACTCCATTGCTATGTCCACGGCACCATCGCTGTCATTGATGCCGTCATGGCAGCAGCAGGTATATTGCAACACACACTAATAGCCCAAAAAAGGGGTAAAAAAGTAGCCACACATCTCCTCGCACCCCTGAACTAGCAAGCGTGCGTGATCACCCCAGCTAGATAACCTTAGGCCCTTCAAGAGAATAATGGGGGATCAGACGGTCCAGGATAATTACCCCCAAGTCATCCGCAATGTTGTGGTATGCCTCGCCACCGCCATTCTGTAACGGCATTACCATAACACAGAGCTCAGAATAGCTTGGAGGCGAGTCCAAGCATAGGCCCGAAATGAGGCTCGGGAGGTATGCCTCCGAGGTACGGGAGTGTTGGAGGAGCATTCTGGCGGATATTAGGTTGCCTGACCGGGCAATCTAATTAATACGCTACGTCGCGGACACACCTAAGGATACTGGCATCATGCAGATGCATGGACCTCTGGCTGATAGATAATCAGCATGTAGGACAGCTAGAATCAGACAATTAGGTCGATCAGAAATTTTCCTCATCTACAGTTACAGGCTCTAATTTCGTTTACATTGTGACCGCGTTGTGACTGATGCTTACATTGCTTCCGCTGAAGCTGCCTTACCCCCTACTCCTACTGTTGACGGTTTTGAGGTTGTATCTGCCTACCACCCCAAAGCTAGCAGACCAGCTCATGTACTTGGATGATAAACTGCATCACATGAATGCTGTGAAGGCTATTCTTGGCGTTAGCCCAGAGATGTAGAATGGTTTGTTCGGTCCAGGTGCGAGGGTGTTCATATACACATGACCCTCCCTAAACCCGCGCCTTAGCGTGATTACCTTGAGGTTATCGCATCACTATCCCTGGCCCACAATACTCAGATAGCACTATTGGGAAAGCGGCGCGGATTTCACAGATCTCAGGGCGAAGTCTGAGAGAGAATGGAACCGTCTGATGTTGGACTATTGGAACAACGATATCCGCGGAAGCACATGCTCACGGATATCACTCCTTTATTTTTAGATTCGCCAGCATGCCTAGCTAGCACGACTGAGTCACGGAGCACTGCTCCATCCTGTTGAAAGAACCATATCCGCGGAAGCATTGGCACGCGGACGTCACTCCTTTATGCCGGATCAGCTGGCTAGATTCTAAAGTAGATTCCTTTATATCCCTCATGCTATGTGACTACGCTAGCAGCATAGCTGCGACACAACGTTCCTTTGATGCGAAGTCTATATAGAGACCTCTCAGAACATGTATCTAGAAGACAGGCAGAATACGAATTACATTTCCAAGACATCCAAAGACCTTCAACGTTTGAAAGAAAGTAATGGTGAAGCTCTGCCATTATTTGCGAAAGATCCAGACCTTCAAGGCCTGACTCGAGCTACTCGAGCTTTCGCCCCAATGCACCAGAATAAAAATAAATAACCTCTCATTTGTATGTAATTGATAGGCACTTCCCTCTAGTAATTTATTATGGCTTGTCCATTAGCAAAATAGAATAGTTATGTCGGTTTGTGGTGGGGGTGTGCATGCGCAAAGCGCCATGCGCAACACCCCAAATTCAACACCAACACCGGGTACCCTCCAGCAACGAGCTCTGCAGCCAAATGCTAAAAAGTTGCCTTACCACACGAGCACTGGTCCAGGAGGGGTGACGGTAGTAATCTACCGTTGAGAATTAGCTATATAAACCCTCTTATCCTCTCCTCTCAAGCACGTAACCTGACAACCTCAATCATCCTTTCTCCACACCTCTCAACTCCAAATCGCTCCGCAAACGCTAGCAACAGGACAGCTGTTACCTTCGAATCTACATCCCTCACGATGGCTGGAACCCGACTCCCCAATGAAAAATATACTGTAGGTTGGTTTTGCAGTTCGACACCTTTCTACCTCGAGCACTCAAGGATGTTGCTAGGTGAGAATCACTATGAAAGTGGAGAAGATGAAGAGACGATCAGCGCACATGGGGTTCACAAGTACATCCTTGGCATTATGGGCGGATACGGCGTCGTGATTTTCTTCTTGTCGCCAGATGCGGAGGGATGCGAAACACTGGCCATGAAGGCGAGATACAAGATGATGTCAGACTTCGCAATGATTAGGTTTAGTTTCACGATAGGCCTCGCAAGTTGTTGCAGTTTGGGGGTGAGAAGTCAGTGGGAGACGAACAGAACTAAGATTGGCGACGTTATGATCTGTTCTTACGGAGTATATCGGTATCGCGATGAGGAATGCTTTGTCACCAACCACGACGTGACGAAGCCACCGAAGCTCATGCAACGGGCGAGCCGCACCATCCGATCAATCCACAATAATTTCAAGGAAATTCTCAACGCAACGATAAATTACAAGGACACGCCAATCCCCTATTTCAACACGAACATGCCAGCGATCTCTCACGGCAAGGTCGTCACGAATACCCCCGACCGCTACGGGGACCTCTCTGTGGGCCGTGTGGAATACCATGAAAATCTCGGTAATGTTTTCTACCCAGAGCCGGGGACGGAAGTGTTGGCGATGTGCACTCCGAGTATTGTGATCAGAGGAATTGCCGATGTTGACCCTGATTGCAGCAGGCTAGAGCGCCACGAGTACTATGCCGCCTTAACCTCCTTTTTGATTGCAAAGCTCTTTCTATCCCACATCCAACACGGTGAAGAGCTCGGAGATTAACATATGGCGCTGGTCGCAAGTCGGGGGGTAGGGGGCCACCGGAACGGTAGGGAGCGACAAGCTGGATGCCCACTCTCCTTGCTCGGTTTTGATCATTCTGAATATTGTAGCCAGGTCTACACATTGGGGGCTGTGCCTCCTAGCTAGTTATTGAAATCATTCTATTGGTTGCTGTTGTGCGCCATGGCGGCGAGTCCGAGTCAGACAGATATGTTGGCATAGATAGTAGAGTAGTTCGCGTCTCGCGTCGTAGAATACAAGCAACGAGGCAAGAACTAGTAGAAAAAGCTTTCCCGCCCGCTAGCAATTCGGGTAGCTTATGGATAGCCTTATGCAGGCATATTTACCACAGCCCCGGTTTTGTAAGCCTACGTTGGTTAAACTATACAGTAGCGACTCACGGCTCCTCTGGGTAATGGCCATGACTTCCCTAATCGATGAGCTATCAAGGCGATTCAAGGCTGCATCCGGTTTGTGTGTGTTATCATATTTCGCCTGTCAAGACATTATACCGAAGGTGAACAGTGAGCGCAGTGCCGGTCCTCGAGGGTCACTATAGATCTCTTTATCAATCAGCACTAGCGAAAGCAATACGATTCTAAATGGAAATAGCCCTTCAGAAGCAATGCACTCCACTCTCCGCGGGAAATACTGCTAGAGATATTAAATGATCCTGTTGAAGTGTTAGTGTTGTGGGCTAAATTACCCACAACTTCTTCTGTAGTGACGAATGAGAGACAGCCAAATTGTATGGCTCCTATTTGTCCAGCCCGAATTGCCAGCGGGTGAAAATTCTTTCCTTCCAAGTTCCTGCTGCGTCACCTTCTCTCCCTCTCAGGTATTGTGGAGGTGGATTCTGAGCCTGGGCAGTTAGCTAGGATTCTTAGCACGGGTAGCTTACCTACCTCGCTGCCGCTCGTTTTTTCGTAGTAAATTAGTATGTTGAATAGTAATCACAAAGGCGGTGCCAACCGCCACAAGGATTGTGGCGATAGCAACCACCATGACGTCTCGGATACTCCGAGCATCATCGCGCACTCAGCTAGCAACAGACCGGAGGCCTGCCATGGGCCCTTGGAGGCATTTAAGACGGTCGGAACTTCATGTAAATAGCTCAATAGATCACTAAGATTTCAACATAGTATAGGCACACGAACGAGAGCATTGAGCTGTTGGAGGCAGCGTGTATAAGGGGTTAACGCGCCCGAACACTAGAAGCTATGCTCGAAACATAACGTATTACACAGTGAGTTCGCTTAACCCCATGAGTTCGCGCATGCATCACGGATACCACAACACAAATTCAAAATGGTACTATATAGCCAATTCTTAATAGAATTGGCTAAAAACAAAAATAGAGCATATTTAATATTGAAATAATGATACAATAAATTCTTAGATCTATATCTCTTCTGGTTGTGGTGAAGTAAGATACCCCGCTTTTTCAATACCCTCTATCTATACTATTATTTGTAGGAAACACTAGGTTATTGCGCGCAATGAAAGGTATGTATGATGGTGATCACTTGGTTCGATTGTATTTAGGCTAGCTAATAGAATGTGTGTGTGCCGATATAAACACGGTCACATACTAAGTTTATATATGAGCATAAGGTAATGCTCGAGCGTATTAACACACTTCCAACAGATATTCCAACATTATTATATAACAATAAGTCATGATATCACTTAATCCGGCTTACCAGACCTTGAACTAAGTCTAGTTCATATGCTTATAAATTTTAAAGTAGTAACTATAGTATTTCATCTGAAATTCTGCATTCTCTACTAGTTGCTTATACTATTTTAAACTGAACTGCATGTAAAGCTCACAGGACATGCATAAGACATAAATTTTTCTAATAGTCATGTAAATAGTCAATTTGATACCATAGATTCCAAATTTGAACTCAGTTTCATAAAATTCCTAGCGATTATTGTGTTCCTAACTATCAAAGGTAATAAAGATGCTTAAAAGAGTTTTATCTCCCCATCATGAGCAGAAACTTTAAGATGCTCTACAGGACATGAAGAGAGACCCAACCTTGAAGCTTTCAATAGCATCTGAATGAAGAGGGGTTCCAGCCAGCACTTTGAAAGATAGGAAGAACCTAGGGAGACAAAATCCCAAAATAGCACATATTTATCAATACCTTCTTTCACCTATACAGGAGAATACTCTGGTTAAGTGGGCCTTATTCCAGTATAATATGGGTATTCTTCTATGCCAGGAACTGTTGTTAGATAAGACCCAAGCTATCTTACATACTACTAGTTCTAGTATTAAGATAGGAAAGTATTAGATTGGGAGATTCATGAAATATCATGAAGAGCTTTAAATGAGATATAGTCAGAGGATAGATTGTCAAAGAGCAGCTACTCAGAACCTCAAGATCTTGGAAAAGTACTTCAGTATCTTTAAAAAAGCGGTGAAGGACTATAAGGCTACAGAAGGTAACATATAAAATATGGATTAGAAGAAATTTCTTATAGAAATAACTAGTAAGGTGAAAGTCATTTGCAGGCAGGGCAGAAGAAATCCCAGATATACCTGTAATGATAATAGAGAGCTTATTACAGTTTTGGAGTATATATTTACAGAAAGGCGCTTGCTACCTCCTTTGATAGTTACTAAAGGAGTACATCATTATTCTGGCAATCATGTTAGAAATCAGAGTATATCTGAAAGCATTTATGCATACTCTTCAAATGGCTGGACAACCAATGAGCTTGGTTTAGAATGGTTAAAGCATCATTATAAGCCCCTAACTTGCCCTAAGTATATATTTCTGAAGATCTCTACTTGATATTTATAACTAATAGCTAATTAAAGGTTTAGAAATACTCTAGACTGGTGCTTGCTAGTGCTAGATAGTCATGAATCTCATACCAACTATATGTTTCTTGATTATGGTGACTACTACCAGTATACCCCATTTTCATTTGGCCACAGCCCTAGAATTGATATGGCCACATCCCCCCCCTCCCCAATTAGGTATAATGCCTCACTTTATTTCAATTTGACCATACCCCTGTGGTTTCTGTGGCTACACCCCCCCCATTGAGGTTATCTTACATATATAATATTGCATCTCAATATTGATAGTAACTTAAATACAAAAGACATTGTAACTATCATTACTTCATGATTTCCAAGCCTTACATTCATAGGCGTAGTGTTACGAATATCGCGGAAGCCTCAGCACGAGCCTCAGCCAGAGCCGCAACCTCGAGCCCCACTCGAGCTCAATGA
>JAJDFE020000260.1:0-47148 GCA_021527465.2 Geoglossum glabrum | reverse complement strand
TTTTTTTCTTTTTTTTTTTTTTTTTTTTTTTTTTTTTTTTTTTTTTTTTCTTTTTTTTTTTTTAAAAAAAAACCTCCTCTCTTCTCTAGCTTTGAATCATTGTAATAAAGAAGCATTCTAATATCGCCCCCCAAGCCTCTAGAATCATGATCATAATACATAGATACTAGCCCTAACTCCCAAAATAGTACTCTATTATTTTTGTACCTTTATATCCACCAAGCTATATTCTTACCAAATTCACTATTAGTAGTGTTTATTTTATCTTTCTATGGTAGTTGGAATTGGTTGCGTTGGTTTTGAATTTAATTCTGAGCTTAGAGGGGGGATGTATGTCAAAAGGGGGGGGGGGTTACTTAGGAGATTTCTATATTACATCACCAATAATACTTGGTGCACTTGCCTGAAAAATTTATTTTAAATTATTTATATGCTAGACTAGCTCCTATTAAATTTTTATAGCCCTAGGACAAGAACTGAATTTGGCATAATTCAGTGGGGTGGGGTTGTAGTAGCCCTCGCTTCATGGCAACTTCACGGTGGAATACATTAAGTCTTTTCTGTAGCGCATGTGAGCGCTTGATAGGCTGGAGACATTGTATATAAAGAAGAGTACGGTCGAGTCGCGCTTCGAGAGTCGTGTGTTGTAAGAATATGAATACACGGCTCCGCTCCAACCCCGGGCTCTTACTATAAGAATAATCGCGTTATAAGAGCGAAGTCCGTCGCCCCGACCGTATAGCTTAGCGCGCTTGGCGGACGTTGGCACAGCAACAACACTGTCAACACATATCTCCGTCGCTCCTTCCCGATGCCTCTACTATTGCTCCGTCCTCAACGCTGCACCCATGGCTCTCCCTGATGCATGGCTAACGGCCGTCCTCGAAGCAGGTGGCGATATTGAGCCGCCGCCCGACCCGCGAATCCCCGCAGACTACCTTCAGAAACCCCGGAGGCGCCCCCCACCTGAGCATACTCAACTTCTATCCTCCCATCCCCCTTCTCCGCTTGCATCCTTCTCCAGACCCGGACGAAGGCGTGCTGCGCTCTTAGAGATTGGCCACGCGAACGATCCGCACCCCCACGAGCGGCGGCGGGCGCCGATCGCACTCACGTCCACCATGTCACAGGCCCCAGGATTACCATCGAAGAGATCGAGCAGAATTGCTGCAAGGAAGGGAAGGGACGCAAGGAACAAAGCGCCGGCGATGGAAGAAGTCATAGACCCCAATGCGGCCAGTTCGTGCCGGGTACAAACCCGCACCGACCCCGCCTGCTCTTATCATGCCTGTTCCGGCCCTGAATGAGATATCAATGCCAGCATCGACTCCCAGCGTATCTGAGAGCGAACTATGCATCGACGATGGTGACATGGACCGGCCAGCGTTATTTATCGCCGGGTTAACAGGCTCGAAGGCGCGGTCTCACAGCCCGACTAAACAAATGATCGATCTTCGGGTCGCAGAGAAACCGGTGGTCCCAAAGATAGCGGAATCATCCGCAGATGTACCAGTCGACGTGCGAGAGCTTTACAAGGCAATTCTAAGCCTGGTTTCTGTGTGCCGTGGTATTATTCCACTGGGAATTGAGGTACGAGTCCGTTTGCGCCTGCAGTCGAGTCGCGCTGCAAGAATAAGGTCGAGGCAATGGATTCCGTTCTCGTGGCGCGATTACTCTTATGGTAAGAGCCTGGGATCGGAGTGGAGCCGCGAATTCATATTCTTATAACGCGAGGCTCTTTACAGCGCTGTATCTTCATTCCCTTCGCTTACATTTTTCACTAGGATGTGGTTAAAAACGATGCCGGAGGTGATCTTGATGATTTGGGCCTTGCCGTGGCGACGAAGACGAATGGCATGACTAGGAAACAGCTGATGGATGAATTCGAAGCCTTGAGAGAGGTCCGGGACTCAACTGCGTATTGCAAAATTGAGTGCGTTAACGAGCCCACGTGGAACGAACGGGTGCACAGCCAAATGCTGAAACAAGCAGTCCGTAACCGCCCTGGTTTCGAGTACCACAATATCACGGCTGCGCGCATCATCAAGGAGCTGATTCCTTGGAACCAATACGGCGAGCTTCTGGAAAGCGAGATGATTGATTACGCCATCACCCTCGCTCCTCACCAAAGACCGGGTCATTACCCGGCTGGACGCTTCTACTGGACCACTCCAACGGACTATCAACCCAATAGACTATCGGCCTCTCTGCTACAAACCCGTCGCTATCAGTATTGAGGCCAAGCCGCCCGGCAGCGGCAGGGAGTACAGTGAGGTGCGACTGTCCATCTGGGCCATGGAGTACTTCAACCGCCTGCGCGCACTCACCCAGAATCCCGTATCCATTACGCTCCCGCTTGTGCTGGTGTCCGATGGGCATTGGCAGCTTATGTTTGCCCGGGATCTAGAAGACTCGATTGAGATCATTGATGCAATAAATTTCGGGCATACCGGGGATATCATTGGGTGCTATCAGGTTTTAGCATCGCTGAGGCTCTTGTGTGGATGGGCGGAGGACACATTTCTGAGTTGGTTTAAGGATAACGTTCTGAAGCCAGAATGAAATTGTTATTTTGATGTTTGAAAAATCATAGCTCTTCTGTTGTTGTGTATATATGCTATGTGTGGTTAGTCCCTAAGAGAGAGGGAGAGGGAGAGGGAGAGGGAGGGAGGGTGTATGCGAGTTTGTGGCTACTAGATACGATACGACACACACGATACACACACAGATGAATGAATGAATGAATAAATGGGGGAGAGAAAGGAAAGCCAAAGCAAAAATCAAGTCATACCGCGCGCTCGCTCGCAACCCCCCACCTTTTTTTTTTTTTCTCCCTTGCTCCTTGCTATGCCATGTGCCCACAATGCCACCATGCCAAAAGAAAGAAGAAAATAAAAAAAAAACCAATAATATATATAGTTAATATAGAGAGAGAGAGAGAGAGGAAAAGGCGTAATTGTGATTTGCGGAGGAAAGAAAGGAGTAAGAGAAAAAAAAAAAAAAAAGAGGAAAACGCCCGTTAGCTTCGTTTTTTTTTTTTTTTTTTTTAGAAATACAGGTGTTTTTTTTTTTTTTTAAAAAAAAAAAAAAAACCGTCCAGCTAGATAGGTAGCTAGCCTCACTCGCCGCCACCTGTGTCGTCTAGTTCTCCTTCCTCGTTGCTTCCGCCGTCTCCTCCCTTTCTAATCCTCTCTCGCTCCAACCTTCCCCTTAGCTCTTCGTTTTCGGCCTTTCCTTCCTCTAACCTCCGATTCGCGCCCTTGCGCTCCAGCGCCCTTGTTTCCCTCTCGCGTTTTAGGCGTTTTTCTAGCTCGCGGAGGCGCAAGATCCAGCGTTCGTCTTCGGGGTTGCGGACTCCGGTGCCTACTACGCTGGTGGAGGAGGCGGAGTGGGGGAGCGTGGTGAGGGTGGTGTGGGATTGGGAATCAGGGGGAGCTGACGAGGCGGAGTTGTGTCGGGTTAGGGTTGTTGTTGTTGATGTGGCAGTGGTGGATGTGGTAGCGGGGCCGGGGAGGGTGACGGTGCGGTGGAGGGGTGGGGGAGGGTTGTGGGCGGTTCTCGCTGACGTGGTCGCTGCCGTAGCTGCCTGTTGTACTCCCGCATTGTGTATCTTCTGCTGAGCAGCCAATCTTTGCTTGTTTAAAACACTAAGCTCCGCCTTTAGTAATCTATTCTCTCCCTTCAATTTCATAATCTCAGCTGATGAATTCGACGAATCGATACGTCCACTATGCACAGCGATTTCAAGGCGCTCAAGTTTCTTGGTGCGAATATCGAGGTTGTGTTCCAAGGACTGGTATTCTTTCCATAAATCTCGCTCGACGTCGCGGATTCGGCTCTTGAAGCCGTGGATGATGCCTTCGATTGTCTTGACCGCGAGTATCAGGTTTTGTTTAAAGCCGGGTAGCATGGCGCCGATCACCTCGAGAGAGGGGAGTTTGCCGTTGACGAGACTATTCTTGTGTGCCCAATCGGGGCCACAAAGGGCGGACAGCCTGTTCCATAGCGCAAGTAGGAGATTGTTTCGCTCGGTGAGCTGTTCCTTGTAGTGGGTTTCCAGGGCGTTGATCTTCTTTTTGTCTCGTTGCCGTTGGACTTCCAGCTCAGTGACTTGAGATTGGTGGTGAGAAATTGTGTGATGTGTCGTTGTGTGTGTTCGCTGGATCTGCTCAAAGTGCTGTTTGTCAGACCTGCGAGCTTGGCGCTCCTTCTCGAGCAGCTCGGAGAGCTTGCGGCGTTCAAGGCCAGTATTCTCCAACAGCGCATCACGGTCTTTGAGAATACTGTCCTTCTCTGCAAGTGCGTTTCTAGTACTATCAAGCTCTAGAAGTGTCGCATCCAGTTCGCCTTGAAGCTTGTTGATATCCTGAATAGCGATTAGCAGGTTATTCATTCATAACTATGCATGCGACCAGCGCCTTACCCTAAGAAGACTAGACCTTGTACTATCTATTTCGCCCAACGCTTCGCGGAGACTGTTTTCGAGCTCGGTTAGTCGCTTTTTAAACTCCCTTGCCTCTGCTTCCCTGGAGGACAAGCTCTGTTTCAGGCGTCTAGTTTCATCTTTTGCCCCAGAGGCCTCACGGTTGAGATCGTTCATCATCCTTTGTACCTCTTGCTTCTCTTTACTTCCGACCGCCTCCCGTTGGCGCCTCTCGTCCGTAAGGCGTTTCTCAAGCTCCTTTACTCTTTCCCTTTCATCCTGCACGGTTGCCTCCGCTTTCTCGAGGGCCGTCTCTAAGTCGCCAATCTTAATCTTGTCACCGTCTTGTTCCTCTCGCAAGAAGCCAATCTCGTTCTGACTAGACTCTTGCTGTACTGTTAGCCGTTCCGCCTTTCCATTTGCCTCGATGAGATTCTTTTCCAGGGTTTCGAGCTCTCGGTTCGCATCCTCCAGCTCCTGCTGGGTTTTCTGCATCTTCCTATGGGCTGCCTGGTGGTCATCTTCTAGTTTAACTAGATCCTCGCTCACTAGCCTCATCTCGGCCTGAAGAGCATTGAAATTCTCGTCTCTGTTGGCTATGTCTGTCTCTAGATGTCGTAGGGCCTCTGCCTTTTCGATGATTTCCCTTTCTAGCGCGTCAATTTCCGTTTGTGCCTCGTTTCTCAGCTCCTCAAACTCAGCCTCTAACTCTTCATGCAGTTTAAGTGCCTCATCCCTTTCGGCTTGCAACGTCTGCAGATCTTGTGTAGCGAGTTCGATCTCCTCCTCATACCCTGACACCAGTTTCTCGAGGTTGGACTTTTCCGCATCTGCTCGATCCAGTTCGTCCAGGCAGCCTTCTAGCTGCCTTTCGAGTTCCTGATTCTTGAGCTTTAGCTCAGAGTTGCGGTCACGAAGTGTGCCGTTCTGATTCTCATACTCATCTCGCTCGGCATCACTAAGTACTGTTACCTGCGTAATACCGCTGGCTCTTGAGTGAGTTCTCTCATGAGCTCTGGAGGCGGAGCGTTCAAAGAAACTGTCGCCCGCTGCAGACCTAACACCATCGCCCCGCATGATTCCCAGCTTGAGATCCTCAATCTCTTGGTATAGTCGCTCCTTCTCGCGGTTTCGTGAGGTCAGCATGGACGTCTGGGCACCGACCTCACGTCTCAGCTCCTCATTCTCGTGCCTCAGCTGCTCCACAAGTGTGCTACTTAAAGCACTGACCGCTCCGTTGCGGTCACTATCGCCGACAACGGTAAGTGATCGGCTTGAAGGCATGATTTGTCGCTGGCTGGTGTTGTATACAGTGCTTGTGTGGAGATTTGTGGTGGTGGATGAGCTGTCGTTCTTGAGCCTCCAGATGTCGTCTCGGAGCTTCTTGTTTTCCTCGTCTGCTTGCTCTCTCCTTGCAGTTTCTGCGTCGAGAAGGTCTTTCCACATATCCTGTTATGCCAAATAATTATTAGTTCAAAGCGCTATTACCACCGGCTAGGACAAAGACGTGCAGTGTCAAAACTCACTATTTCTTCCCGAGCGCCTAGATCGCTGTCCGCACCCTTTCTTTCCCCAATTCCCCTGATTGCTTCCGCGAGGCGTCGCTTCTCTGCTTCTCTAGATATCCCTTCTCGCCTTAGCTTTTCAACCTCGATTTCGTACGTTTCGACTCTCTCCCGCAAATAATTAACCTCTTCCTCCATCTCTTGTACGCCTTGCTTACCGATAGACGGTGAGCTTCGGTCGCCATCTCCTTCGGTTCCCACTGCAGCTGCTAGTCCGTCTTCTCTTTCCTTTAGCTTTCTCTCTAGGTCCCGGACGGTGCGGCGCAGGCCACGCGTCTCTTTCTGTAGCGTGACCAAGCCTGCCTTCAGCTCCACATTTTCGGAAATCATCTCTTTGACGCCTTCCTCGGAGCGCTCGTTAAGTGCATTGTTTAAATAGTGAATCTTGAGTTTGAGGTCGAAATTCTCCTTTGTTAGGCGATCGATCGTACTGCTCTGTTCTTTGAGTGTTAGATTTTTCTTGCTGCGACCCGGGATAGGGGTAGGCATTCCAGATCTCTTCTCAGGTGACACAGGCCGGTTATTTTCGCGGTATTCCCGTGCGACAGACGCAGGGACTTGAATGTCTCGGATATGCTGTGCAATTATCGTATCCGTAGGCGCTCTTAGAGTCCGACCTGTAGGTCTTGGGGTTTCCGGGGGCGAAAGGTCTTCACCAACAGGACCATTGACTTCACTAGCTTCGGATTCTTTGGCCTTATCCCTTGACCTTCTCTCCTCATCTAGCCTTGCTAAGTTTCTTTCAGCGGCGCGCACGGAAGACCCAACCACAACTGATGTCCCACTGGCCGTCCTCGCACCTTCGCTGAAGCCGGTGATGCCTGATGCTATGCTCCCGAAACTTGTCGAACGGGAGAGATCGAAATTTGGCCTAGAACTCGTGCTTGAATTTACAGGGGCAGCTCCTCCAGATTGGAGAGCAAAGTCTGCCCCAAGAGTCACGTCGCTTCCGCCGCCGTCAATGGAATTGTTGGATAATGATGCGAAGGAAGACCCAGACGAGCGTTGGCTGGCATGGCGGCTACGTAGGAACCTGGGTCTTCTCCTTGAATCGATAGCATCTGAATTTTCAGGGTCATGATTCTCTAAGGACTGTTGATAAAGTAGTTTCTGGGGCTCCATCAGTGTTGAGGCCTGCGAAAACGAGGTACCCCGTTGTTTGCGTTTCCGGGGCGTTGCCTCCCCTTCTGTAGTATCAACCTCAGATGCCCCCCCCCCGGAGCTACCATCATCCGCGGTCTCATAACCGCCCACAGTTGCCATTGAAACTACTCGCGAGACCGTTCTCGCTGCTGCAGCTGCTGTGGGAGAAGACATAGTCTCTAGTGGAGACGTTGAGTTACCACCGCCAGTCTCAGCGCCTTCATGGAGGTTCATCCGTCTGAGAGTATCTGTCTCTGGGGGAGCAGGTGTGCGATACGATCCTGGCGGCGTTGGGGGCGAAAAACTAGAATCCTCTGTATTCCCACCGAACCCCCCCTTGTAAACACTGGGGTGAGGGGGAGGTTCCATGTCTCCACCAAACACAAATGTATCGTCTGCTCTGGCGGCATCGCCTCTGGGATGGTCGTCGAAGGAGGGCTCGGGCAAGAAACTAGACTCTACATCCATCAATTGTCTTCTCATTTCGCGCTCATTCAGTGCACTCCCATCGCCTTCCGTTCTCGTGCCTCCGTCGTCACTAAGTGTGTGGAGTAAGCTGCTATCGCCTTGTGGTAGCGGTGGCAAGGACGAGGAATCCACATCTTTATAGGGCTGGCTGCAAGGCCTTCCAGTGGCTGTTTGAGAATTCGGCCGTAGAGGCGATAGTTCGACATCGTCATCAGAGAAACCGCCCGGTATCCGCTGCGATTCCTTGTTCGCCGTCCCTGGCCGAGAAGGTGGCATGACTGGCCGGCTGAGCCCTTGGCTTTCAAGCCGACGTGTCTGGTCTTCAGGGACTTGCTTCTCTCCCCCACTGGTGCGGCGCTGCGAGCGTTCTAATTCGCGGCGGAAGCTGTTGCGGATCGGGGGTGACGCGCCCGATAGATCCCCCCGCGACCGGCGATGAAGGATATTATGGCGGCGCGAAAGCCAGTGGAGGACGGCCTGCGATTGTGTGTTGAGATACGCTGCGCGACCTAGGCGGTGGCTACATGAAAAACTGGAGGAGATGAGAGGGGGTCGTCGCGGCACCGAGTTTGGAGAATTGTTTGCGGTCAGGGGACTTGTATTGTTTGGGTCGATCGTGATCGAATCCCCGTGGAGGCCAAAACTAACGTGCACCGGGCCTAGCCGACTTGGGCATTGCAGCAACACTCTAACCGCATGAAGGTTCACGGTGCCACCAGTGGCTGGGGCGCTGCAGGCGATCACATGTGGAGCAAACAGGGCAAGTCACCAGTCACCACCTACTACCACCTCACCGTTTCACTCCTCAAAAGCACCAGAGGCATTCCGGCTCAATAGCCTTAGATGTGCACAGAGAGCTATCCTAAAATCGTGGATGTCCAATAAAACTAAAAACCAAAAAAAGAGTTCCCCAGTGCCAGTTGGTGCAGCACTTGCGACCAAACCAATCAAGGACAGAGAGTACGATAACAATACATCCATTGCCATAGAGGATGTAGGATGAAGAAACTGCAAAACGATACAACTATGCGCCTTTTCCAAATCCTTGGTGATCCCTAAATCGACAACAAATTGAGCCGGCAGCACACTTCTCGACTTGGTATCACCTCGCATAGCAAACCTAAGAAATGAGAAAAGAGAGTTGTTTAATGGTGGTGTAATGGCATGTCGAATGAGGCGGTTGGCGGATTCCGTGTGCAATGGGGAGATGCACTAGGCCGAGGGATTTCGGGTGTTGTGCTGCTAGTAGTCGTCCCGGTGAACATTCCATGCCATTATTATCATCCAAAACAAAAACACGGTTCCTATCAGTTCGAAGCTGAATGCGGCTTTCCATGACTGACCTAGAGCACTGGTATCAGTAAATCGGTCCATGCAACTACCGAGCTGCCGAGGGGAAGTTTACATATGCTATTTTGTTGCAACCAAGCTAGTGTGTTGATGCTCTGGCCATGGACGGGCATATCTGTCACATATCGCATGCAATTGTCGTTGACACTCCCCTGGGGACCCCACAGCACGATCGACGACTTGATCAATCCGGTGAGCCAGAGCACAAAAAGGATGAAGGAGCCTAGTATCACAATGCCGGGGAGTAGCTTCCGCTGAGCAACTAGCCAGAGTATGAGGACTAGGAAGGCAAGCGCGAGGGATCCGCAGACAACCCAGTACGGCATATACCTATGGGTCGGTCTTGTTAGCCGCTTGTATGCGTAACGGGGCGGGTCTGGTAATAGCTTGACACTTACCATGGGACTCCTAGATTCAGCTGTTGTTGCACATTCATGAAATTTGCGAATATGCCTAGAACGGTCGCCGCCGAGACGAGCATCACAATGAGCCAGACATTGAGCTGGATTTCCGGCCAGTGGTACTTCCGTCGTACGACTACTACCTCTGCCATTTTGTGGGAGTTGTGGGTATGGGAGAGAGGCGCGCGTCGTTGACGTCGGGGCGGGCTTGGGTATGTATTGGCCTTGGTGATGGGCTGGAGGGTAGTGCTGGCAAGCGGGTACCGCCTTCTGCAACGCTGTCCGCTATTCGACTGTCCCTGCGATGGGAAAAGCGACCCAGTTAAGTGTTTTGTCCGGCTAAGCGCCAACGCACAGTGGCTAGGGCACAGTAGAGGCGCAGTCAGGAGGATCTTCCTTACTTTTCCGCAAAGTAACGCTGGGCCCGTTGGACAATTCAGGACACCAAAGGGCTCCCACAAGCAGAGGGGAAGAAACTCCGAAGTCGCTCTCTATCCTTGCCGTCACAGTCCTCGGGATTTTGGAGGCAAGGAGCTCAAGTCGAGCTATCGGAGCTGGCCACGTTGATAAGCGAGTGCGGACGATGTCACGGTCGGAAGAACCATGCAGGAACGGGTGCGAAACACCAACTGGCGTAGAAATGGCCTAATTGTGCGGTGCGATTGATAATGTGGTCCGGCGAGGGAATGCGGCGCGAGAAGGGCAGGCTGTGGGGTGGGTGGTGGGGAGCGTCGACTTTGTTGACGTAGGGCAGTGAATGGATCGCCCGCGCTGTTTATGGAGTGGCTGGGCGGCGGCGGTGGCAGGTTTTGGGGTTTTGGCCAAGGCGGCGTCGGGATGCCAGTTCAGGATGCCAGTTGTTCGCCTGCGCACCAATTGGCGCTTGCGCTGTGATTGTGATCTCAAGTACGTGATCTCAAGTTACGAAGTGCGGGAAAGCTGCACCAAACTGCTTGGCAAGCACTTGTAAAGTCTTCTATCCTCTATACCTATTCAATGCAGGATCGTGAGTCGATGAACCTGGGTACAATTACATACCGGTGCGCTGGAAGAGAAAAAAAAAAAAAGAAAAAGAGCTGCTGAGTCGGACGACTGGATAAAAAACCTGGTTGTGGTGTCCCGGCTCTGGCACTTCCCGAAGCCATCGATCTTGGGATGGACTCGAGAGCATTTCAAATCAAGAGGGTCATTGGTGTTTCGGCAAACCATCTATCTGAAATCCTGGGTCTTTTTTGTTTTATTTTTTCTCGCGCTTATCCGCAAACTACTGTGTAATTACACAAGGGGCTACCGGGCCAAGAGAGGCCAAGAGAACACAATACTAGGGGCGGAAACAAAGCTAGGCCGTTAAGTCGTTGAGTGAGGGAGAGGCCCCCAAGTGTGCGACGCTAAGAGAGAATCGAATAGCCCCAAGATCCTTCACCCGTATTATCAGCAGCTTTGGGGGGGAAGGGAGCGATGCGAGACTATTTTCCTCTTGTTCCTCAATCGCCAGAAAGCCATTAAGTAGATTGTCAATGAGAAAATCTCCAAGCATGCCTCGGCAATGGATGTGAACCACGCGTTTGTCTGTCGCATCACACGCATTAGCGATTGTCATTCTTGAATTTCAAAGAGAACAAATATCGTTAAGTATGGTGGTGGATTGGGTAGGGGGACCAACGCTACGATTGCAAACGGCCTGGAAGTCGACGACGCCCCGGAAATTCTCCTGGATCTTGTCCGCTCCCTTTGAGCACGTCCAGCCCCACAAATCATTAGATACCCCATTGGTGTCCTTGCCATACCGATACAGCGCCGACGCAGCCACCCACACAACGACGTGACCGCCAAACACGAGAAGCCCGAAAACGGTCGACAGTGTAGATACGCGGTTCGCAGCTTTGATACTGCGTAGGTACGCGATCAAAATGATAAGATTGATCACCAGCGTGGCTAAGGCGACGGCGAAGAGCATGATGGTTGGCCAAAGCTTGGTGTTTTTTGCCCAAGCCGTCCTGCCGTTTATGTAGGTGTCACGCGTAGACATGAATTTCTCTAGCGACATGATCATCATGACCATCACAGCGATAGAGAAGATTGCCGTGCACGTTCGTGAGACGACTCGCAGCACGCGGATTCGTTTCTTTAGTTTCTGTGCGCAAAGATGAAGCGTTAACGACTATTTTGATGACGAGAGCTTTTGTCGAGGCTATGGGGTTCTGTGGCTCAACCTAGATAGATAAATAGCGTTTTACTTACCATGTCGTATTTCTGCAGGGCATCCAGGTGCTCGTCCGTGTATTGGGAGGGAACGTGATCGTATCCATACTGGCCACTTTTGAGCTGGTATGCCTCTTCGGCGGTCGGGGGTTTCGATGGAGACGGGACACAACCCGAGCCAGAGTACGAAGTTGCAGACATTGTGATCCGGGAGAATCGAAGTTGCCTGCGAAGCCAAGACAGCAATTCGGGGCGGGAGAGCCATCTTAAATACCTATCAGCCAATATCTCGGCATAGCGGGGCTGAATGCAGCATTTTAATCCCTGCGAAGACCATAGCCAGCCTCCAGTTCTCACTTCAGCTGAACTCCCGGGATCGGCTGCTCCGTCAGCAGCACTGTTCACAGTTGCATGCAGCCAATAGTGGTACGTAGCCGCTTTAAGCTTCATTCAGCTATTTACAACTCTGTAGATGAGTAGATATTGCATTCGTCGCCCATCATTGCAAGCTAATTTAGAGAAATTCACGAACACAAATATTGGAGCAAGGGCTAAGGAAGCCGTGTCAATAACCTCGAGTCTTCGTCGGGATCCACTAACCCACGGATTTTTACCGATTGACTAAGTGACGGCTAATAATCCCTACATGAGGAGCATGGCTATCAACAAGCAGATAATCGCTGTGGCAGTACTATGAATAGTGTTCTTCGAGGCGCTGCCCGTGTATCTTGCTACAGTTGGTTTTGTTGACGAGATAGTCAGATTACCATCTGGACCGGAGGTTGTTGATGGCGCAAAGGTGTTGGTCTCGGGGTAAGGCATTCCTGTAGTGCCTTCGGCTGTAGGCGAACTCTCCTCAGAGCTGCCAGGTGGCGCTGGGTAGTGAGGCACCCCAGAATACCCGCCGCCATACGCGTTCCCAAGCGATTCCGGTTCATAGATGAGGACTGGGGAAGGAGCTGGTGAAGGCAATGAAGTATAAAATGCAGCGGAGGTAGGCACTGGGACTGAAGCTGGAAGGCCATACGTTGAACCTATCGTGGCTGGAATTGGATGCGTCGAACTATTGGCTGGAACTTCGGGAAGGCTAGCTTCCGAAGATTGAACTGGATAAACGGAAATGGAAACGTAGGTCAAATGAGGTGTATCTGAGGCTTGGAGGGATGGCTGATATTCCCCTGACGGCAGATAAACTGGCGGAGCTGGGGTATGGGCAGATGGTGAAACGTTTGGATAGGTCTCTGGAAGCCCTGAAGTATCAGTGGCCGGTACCGTAATGGTCTTGGCTAGCGGAGATGACGAGCCTGAACCTGACGAAGCATCTGGGGTATTGTGTGAGATTTCGGGAATGCTTGTTCCAACCGTGGAGGACGGTAGAGGAGTATACGAAGAAGCCGAAGGAGGGGGAATGGATGCGATCGAGGGGACCGATTTGTTTTCTGTAGTGGCAGGGGCTGTCGAGGGCGCTGGAACGCCATACCCAGGCACGGAACTCGACGAGGGAGTCGGAATATTCTGCTTGGGAGAAGAGGAATATCCAGTAGTAGAACTTGGTGTTGACGTCGGGGCTTCATGTCCGGGAACTGAGGGGTATCCCGCTTGAGTAGAGCCTGTCGAAGCAGTCGGTGTCTCGTCCTTGGGAGGAGGGTAATCTACTGGAGTGACACTTGGTGGAGGAACCAGGGCCTTGTGCGTGGGAACAGAGGGATATGCCACTGGAATTGAGATCGTTGGAGGGGCCTGAGCCTCGTACTTGGGAGGGGTGGAGTGTTCCGCTGAAGGAAAGCTTGGCGATGGAGTCGGAATCCTGTACTCAGGAGCGGAGGGATAACCAATTGGAGTAGGGCTTGCTGAGGGAGTTTGGACCACGTACTTAGGGGAAGAGGAGTATTCCAATGGAGGAAGGTTGAGGGACGGAGTAGGAGTCTCGTGCTCAGGGGTGGGGGGGTAATCCACTGGGGCAGAGCTTGGAGGCGGAGTCGGAAACTTGTGTTCGGGGGCCGAGGGGTATTCCACTGCGGTAGAGCTTGGTGGCGGAGAGGGAGTCTTGTAATCAGGGACAGATGGATATCCGGCCGGCGTGGAACTTTTTGATGGGGTTGGAATTTCGTACTTGGGGATAGAGGGATATTCCACCGGAATAAGACTCGTCAAAGGAACCGAAACCACAGGAACTGGAGTGTATCCCGCCGGGGTAGAACTTGGTATGGGGGTTGAAATATCGTGCTCAGGAGTAGAGAGATATCCGACACTGGTTAGACTTGTTGACGGAGCTGGTGCTTGGTGCTCAGGAGTAGAAGGAGATTTCACTGGGATAGGGGTTGTCGGGGTAGAGGAGCATTCCGTTGTAGAAAAACTTGTCGATGGAGTTGAAGTCTTGTACCCAGAGGTGTGGGGTGATTCGGTTGGAGGAGTGCTTGTTGAGGGAGCAGGGACCTCGTACTCATGAGTGGGGGGGTATTCCGTTGGTGTCGACGGCGCTGGAACCTCGTAACCGGGAATAGAGGTTGGGTAGTCCGCCGGGCTAGAACTAGTTGGTGGGGTTAGGGCTTCGTACTCGTGAAGAGGGGGGTATCCTGTGGGTGTGTTCGGGGTCGGATAGCTGGAAGCGGTACTTGTCGAGGGAGCCTGAACCCCGTATGAGCTGGCGTAGAAATACTCTAGTGTAGCCGCGTCTGTCGGTGAAGCCGGAATCCCGTATTCAGATTCGAGGGGGAACTCGATTGGAACAGTGCTCGTCGACCGAACCGGGGCTTCATAATCGGTGGCTGAACGATCCGCAGAAATAGAGGGGTATTCCGCTGGACCAGCTGGGTATTCGAGTGGGTCAGGTGAGTATTCCGCTGGAACAGAGGGGTATTCTGGTGGGGTGTAGGGGTCTTCCACTGGATCCGGGGAGTATTCAAATGGGGTGGGCAAGTATCCCGCCGGACTATAAGGGAATGTCACTGGGCCATTGGGGGTTTCCACTGGAACATAGGGGGATTCCACCGGGAGGGGAGGGTATTCTACCGGGCCGTAGGGGGATTCTAGAGGATCGTAGGAGGATCCCGCCGGGGTGTAAGGGTACTCCACCGGGTCCTCAGGACTTTCTACCGGGACGTAGGGGAGTTCCAATGGATCGTAGGTTTCCGCAGGGTCGTAGGGTTCCACCGGGTCGTAGGGTTCTGCTGGATCGTAGGGCTCTACTGGATCGTAGGGTTCCACTATAATAGGACTTGTTGAGGGAGCCGGAGTTCCGTACCGGGGAATGGGCGGGTATGTCGCCGGAGGGACAACGGCTGTGCTTATTGGAGTGCCCGGAACGGCCTCGTTTGTGTAGCTGTCTGTTCGACGAAGAATTTGACTTAGCACTCTTTGCAGCAGAAATGAGTTTGGTCAGAGAAGGGGGATTTCAAGAACCAGCTATCCAAGGTCGAGGAAGACCGGCCAGCGGCCAGTGTATGGTGTGTGGCAGTGGATTGTTAGGACAACAGAAAAAGCAGAGGAGACACCTGGATAACAAGGCAGGTGAAAGTATCATGAGGGAGAAGCATTGGGCAGGGAAAAAGCACCGACGGTGTGACCGGTAGCGCTGTTGATTTTTTTGACCCAGCGTGTGGCTGGTATATATGTGTGAGATCAAAATCATGCCCGCCTATGAAAGTGATACCGGTTCTGACTAGTGAAGAGAAAGTGAGGGCGAAGAAAGCAAGGAGGTTGTGTCTTTGCTCTTGTGACACGCACTTTGGGATGGAGTTAAGAAGGAGATCTGGGTTGACTGGGGTGCTTACCCCTAGGGTTTTGCCTGCGACGATCTAAATTCCGCCGCAAGTCAGCGAATCTGGAATGTTACTTGGCTCTCCCCCATTCCCCAATACCGAACTAACGGGAAGACTTGAGAGGGATTGGCAAACAGACCATGTGGCAAGGCAGAGGCAAGGAAAAACAGAGTAGCCGCTACGAGAGCAGCTACAATGAACCGCATCTTGGAGGGCAAGAAAGGTATTCAGGACTTAAACACTGAACTCGTGAAGGACCGTCTAGGAATTTGACAGCAATTGTAGTGAATGAGTGTATTCTAAACGAAAGTGATGTGGAGAAAGAAATTGTTGGAGAAAGGAAGAAAGTCTGGCAAGTACAACCTTTTTAAAGTGCGAACTCTAAGGCTCGTTTCGGGGTATGCCCTAACATAGACTGCGAATTACGGCACGTCCCGTGGGCCCTACTAGCTGCCGAATTTTGGTGTATAGGTATTTCTGTCAGCAGCGCACCAAGGCGGGCTTTTTAACTTGACTTTTACCCTTACCTTCAGTATTTCGTTAATGTTATGCTAACAGATGTGCAGCCCCTTATGGGGCACAGCTAAGAGAATAAGCCTTCGGACAGTTCTACTGTACCTAACTAGCGTTATTACCGTTAGTTATTTAGTATGTACGTATACCACCTCAACAATGCCACCCCCCCTACACGGTCAGAGTGAGCTAGTCCTAACTCCTACCAATAGGTACCTGATCTCGCAGCCCCCTGATATCGCATCAACAGGTATGAGGATGAAGACATCTACCATTTCGCGCAGTGCTAGACACCTAAGAGATGCTGGGCCACACGGACGGGCGTTAAGGACTTGCATATTTAGCTTCTGGCTAGGTTATATATAATACAAAATTTTGATAAAATGCTATAGTAACTCCGTTTTCTCATGCACGCATACTGGACATCCATTTGTGATGCTATCCTTGATAATTCTTGCATTGAGAACCTTTGTACGGACACTTCGAGAGTACACTCCGAGGTTTGCTTCCGAAAACGATTCCGCCTGGGCATCGGGAGTATCATCGTTGCTATGAGTTAGGAGGCACGACAAATGGAAGACGTGACCGCAAGCGAAACCAACCAGCGTGTCCTTTTCTAATTGGAAGTCAGGGGATTTTCCAGGGCTTGAGTCGGGGTCTAATACGTACCGTCCTCAGAAGAGGGCTTCAAACAACTAGTACAATAGCCTGGCCGGGGACTCGTGTTGGGCGGAGGTGCCCCGACGGTAGGATCAACGTCCGTCTTTTCATCAGTCCTAGGGGGCTGGGAGATGCCATCAGCCGCTCCATCGCTGGCGACGTCAAACTTGATCCCCCTCCTTTGTCCAGCTCTTAATGTATCCATTCCGGTTGCGACTTCGCCGCGAAAAACCCGTGCAACACCGTCGCTAATGCTAAACTGGATCTCATATTCCTTAATCATCCGACTGAGTCCCTCGCGGAGGCCTTCGATTTCCAGGCCCTCAGGAATACGCCGGACTAGAGTTATCGGATCGATAGCCGTTCCTACTTCTTCAAGCAAACCTCTGATGAAGCGGGGCTTGTCCATGGAATAGTCTAATAGGTCGTTCCAGAGATCCGGATCATCTTGCGATTTGGCGAAAGCGATTGCTTGTGATACGTTTTGGAGCCTGTCAATAATGAGAAAGAGGGCCCTTTTAGTCTGACCGGTTTTCGAAAGGAGATAGACGAGTTCGGGGATATAGCCTCTCTGTTCACACACCACTGAAGCCTAAAGCAGGTCAGCTAGCTGAGCTTAGTTCGGCAATAGATCTATGAACCTTTTCAAAGGTGTAAGACTGAGAAGACTTTAAATAGTCCATTAGTAGAGACCGGTCATATTCTGCAAATAATTCCACTGCGAGATCGCCAAAGTCCTCAACCAAGGTCTTTCCTTCTATCCCCGCATATTTTGCTTGGTTCTCCATCCCTTCGCCCTTCCATAAGGCTCTGAGATAGAAGAAGAGGAACAATAGATAGCCATGTTCCTGAAGTTGAGTTACGACGACTGCTGGCCTTACAATGCCATGATGTGCCTCATCGACGAGAATTCTTATCGGTTCGGCAGAAGCTACTTCGAGCTCTGTGATCGGCGCCGTATTCATTTGTTCATTAGTTACGCGAAGGAGAATGAATCCTGGTATATCGTCTGAGATGGTGTCGAGTAGGTGATAATCTCGGATGAGGCCCATCGCGGCATCGGCGTCCTTTAGATGAATGAAACAATTTAACGCCTCTCGGGGTCGCCCACCTGCAAGATACAGCTTGGCCAAGCCTTCTTTGAGGATTCGCCAGTCACGGCCTCTTTCTCCACCCTGGATCGTATCCTCGCCCACATCACCGGATTTAAGCTTACCCTCCAATGCCTCGGTAACGCTTCTGACGTCGAACAACTCTGGAGGCCATTCATCTAGTAACTCCTTGAGTTTTAGTCTGTCGTGCGAGATGTAGTGGCCTAAGACGACTTCGTAGACGAGGGACGGAAGCGGAGGACGAAGTTGCGTTGTGGGAATAAAGGGGGTTATCTCTTCGAATCTACCCGCCTGTGCAAACACCCATACCCAGTGCTCCCAACGAGAGGATGTCCCAAGCACCTTCCCGCAGATCCTCCCCGCAGACCCCCAATCCCCAGACGCGACCGTCTGTTGGACCCACAGCTCCCCTATTCGGCGCTTCTCTTTCTCTGCGGCAGAGAAAATGACCTTCTCAAGGCGGTCGGTGGTGGTTGACGCGTCATCAGCAAAGAACTCGTCTTTACTTGTGGTTCGCCTGATCGGTGTTCCCGGAGACGAATCGACATCTTTCTCGGAGGATGTCACAACCTCGGGGTGCTCGTCAACTAATTCCCAAGATTCACCGTATCTCCCTCGGCTCAGCAGCCAACCTAAATGGTCGGAAAGATCCCGTTTTGTCGACAGCACGCAATCGTAGGGACTGTGAATGAAAATCTTCATGCGAGGACTTAAGAGCGCAGAAGCCTCGGCAACGCGACTGCTTGCGAGCCGTTCTCTCTCTAGGCTGCTCACGCTGGGCGCCATGGCTGCCTTACCATTTCCCCCTTCTGCCTTGCTCTCACCGCTACGGAAACTGGCATTGGAAGCAAAAATACCCGTCGCACTCAAGCCTGCCGTCCAGATCCCGCCTCCGATGCCCTCAGGCGCCCCCCGATGTATGGGGCCTGTAGCTGCATGAATTGCAGGCAAGACGGCTAGGTGATAGTCGTTCACAGATAAGCTCTCAAAACGGCTCACCGTCAAAGAATCGGCGCTTAGTTCCTCAGATGTAGCTAAGTCGATGAGCCGAAGCTCTGGAGTTAAGGCATTCTGTTTATGTTTCCCTCGTCTTGATGTATTTTCTGCACTGGAAACAGTGCTACTGGCCTTCGGAGACTTCTGATCTCCCTGATCCTCACTATCTTCTGGAGTAAGATAAGCTAGCAGGAGAAGCAATGAAGGGGTATAAAGTGATAAACCAGATATTATACAGTCGGTTCGCAAGCTTGAGAGGAGTTAGAGTAGTTCACCGATGCGGGATTGGCCACATACAGATTCACAATTTCCGCCCGGCCTGCCATCTTTTCGCCGGATTTCCTTCCCGCATCTGAGCTGCCGGGATGGATATCAATGATCCAGACTGTCCCGCCCCACCCGATTAATAATTTTTCGATGCCCTTCCTAGCATTTCTTGCTAATCTTTCGAGATTCCCCGCAGCGCCTGTAAGATTTCCCTGAGGTTCCTTGCCGTCACCACTCTTTGTCCCCTCATCTTTTTCTAGATTTGTCTCGTCAATCCACTCCGCACGAGCCTTCCAGAGGCCGCTCATCTCCTCCCATCCAGGCCCATCTGGCCGATCCACGTGGCTTATCCGCTTCCATGCAAGCTCTGAGTCTGCGCTATCCAAGTGCAAATGAGATCGCATTATCTTGATGCCTTTCTCGTTAGTCCAGACGACGTATTTGCCAGATCGAGACCATTTGATTGTCCCGATTGCACCCTCCCCTGAATGTAGGATTGTATCCTTTCCGGTGCTTGAGCCTATTCCTATAGTGCTAAGCCAACTAGATGCTGAGGCAGCTGCGCCACCGACTGTAGTTGATGTCGCGCTTGTTCCAGATCGGCCGCCAACTGTGAGAATGAGACTACCCGCCAACCCTCCTGACAGGTACGTCCTATCACTCTTGAACTCTGGAGACAGGGCGACAGCCTGTACAGGCCGGGCAAAATTTCGGAGTTGTACATCTTTGGGATCAACCAGCGACGCAACGCAGACATTGCCGTCAATGGAGGAGGTAGCAATGTGTATGGAATTCGATGGTGTAACGGGCACAGGAGGTTGTCGAGGACTTTTACTTGATGGAGAGGTCGTCGGTGGTTTGACCGAAGGGCTCTGTGTTAGTGGAGCCGTTCTTATGGCGCCATCGGGCTTGCTGCTTAGGGGCGGCGGGTTGGGGGAGACTGATATAGCTGCGACTGAGGCGGAGTGTGCGTGATAAACCCGTAGAGGTTGAAACGAAGGAAGGGAGTAGACATGCTACGTCCGATTAGAAAAACGCTTATTGCATATTCGCTTTCAGGGAGTGCCCTTTGAACTTACAATATTGCCATTGTGAGTGCCGATTACCTGCTGGCCTCAGTATCCCGACAGCCACAAGCCGGCGGTGGGGGTGAAGCCTACCATTTTGTCCCCAGCAACAAGGATACTGCTCGTAGCGTCTCCGTTGCGATATACACCTCCAAGACTCCCTGTCAACCGCACGTATTTGAGTCTTGGTTCCTCATCATCTTCCACCTCTTCGTCTTCGTCGTCCTCGTCACAACCTGCGTCCTCATCGTTTGTGGACTCTTCAACCTCTGAATTGCCATCGGGACACCTTTCTTCGGGTTCTGATGCCATACCGATAATAGAAAACCCCGAGTGGTGGTGAAGACAAGCGCGCTGTTTCCTTGGGCGAGATCTGACAGTACTGGGTTGTGTCACCTCGCGAAAGACATCAATCCTTCCATTCTACGCCGGAGCAACTGGTGGCGCGACCCATCATGTTAAGGACCTTTTCTAGTTTATCTGCAGAAAGTCCAGCAATTTAGGGATATGTCTTTCATCTGCCACAATCATATCCTAGTTCTTCGACATCCGTTTAGTGCGGCAGCATTGAAGCCCAGCTTTCTCCATGCTCCACGACGACGCTCCTTGCATGCAGCCCCAAGTCTCTTTTTACCCAGGAAGCGCGATTTCTTTTCATCGAATACCTTATTACAACAGCAGGTGCGCCGAACGGATGATGCTTCACTAGAGAGCCAAATGCCTCAGAAAAAGCGACAACTCCGCTTGCCAGCGACTAAGACTTCTCTGAGGAGGGTTGCCGTTGAGGCACAGAGGTCCAGAGATGGCGGGCTATCCCAAATAGGTGCTGCGGTAGACATACATTCACGTACAAAGGTCAGGCATGCATGGCGTTCCCCCGGCGGTATCCAGCTATTGACACATCATTGACAAGCAGACGGTAACAGCCCTTTGTGCAGCAGAGCAGTTTAATATACCGAGGGTTACCAAAATCCTAGAAGGGGAAGGGTACAGGATTGATCCTTATCGTACTGGCCTGCTTCCTCAAGTCGTCCACATTCAAATACCCGTGCCCCCCAGCTACGAGGTCGTAGAACCCAATGGGGAACAAACAGGCTCAATTGAATATGGAGATGTGTTCGTATTCCCTTCCGGAACCGTGGTCGCGTGGTCCGTTCCAGAGGCTTTGACATCGCATCTCGTTACCAAAACCCTTTTGCCAGCGGCCGAAAATGCTCATCTCGAGCAATTGGAGACAGAAGACCTCGAGTACTTAGAAGATCCTTCAAGGGAAAACAGTTCTATCAAAGGAGACATAATTTTCCTCGGAACCAGACTGCAGGAATCGCGCGAGCAAGTAGACGAAATGGACATTAATACTGGGGGACTGAAACAGCAATCAGACGTGGACTTTACTCTAAATTTAACGCAACGCGGTGTAGTTGATACTATTCTTGCAAAGATTGCCTTTTCCTCTGGTTTGGCAAGATCTACAAAATTAGCTGTTCTTGAATCGCTCCTTAACAATTACTTTGACTCAACTCGCTCAATACCAACCCTACTCTCTCGCGGGTCACGACTCCCATTCACACGGTCGTTCATTTTGCGAAAGACGGGCCAACTACTAAGCGTTCGGGCCCAGTTAAACCTCTATTCCGAACTCACAGATTCCCTCCCAGACATATTCTGGGACAGCCGGCATGAATTGGGCTTAGAAGGTTACTACGACCAAGTCGGGCGAGCTCTTGATGTCGGAGTTCGGATAAAAACCCTAAATGAAAAGATGGATTACGCACAGGAAATTGCAAGTGTCCTGAGGGAAAGGCTCAGCGAGAGACATGGTCTGGTATTGGAGTGGATGATCATCGCGCTTATCGCGGTGGAAGTTGGGTTTGAGATACTGAGGTTGTGGAAGGAGAAGAAAGAGAAGGATGCAGCAATGGCAGGGAAGGACAACTCCCCGAATCGGCATGTTAGTGCGGACAATTGAGCTGGCACTATGACTTACAGCGGTTGAAACCCCGAGCTCTATGGGCTGTCCTTGGGTACGGATTCCTACTCCTCATACTAGCTCGTAGATTAAAATACTACATCTCCTATCCAAAAGACGGTTTACTTCACTATATAGCAGGATAACGTTTTCCCTATTTCACTAATCCACCATACTCTCTAACGCGCTGTCCCCCACAGCTAGTTAATAGGGCCGGCAAACCCTTTTCTACCCAAGCGCCACCCCCTCCAAACTCCCACCACTTGCACCTTCCACTTACCTTAATTACGCAGGCGAAATGCTTCTCCCAACTATCCTTCTCCTCTACCTCTCCCTCGCCACTACGGCACTAAGTCCTCACTACCCCCCAAGCGACCCCCGCTGCTCGTAGGTAGTCCCTATATTCGATCCCGTCCCGTCCTTGAGAGGGGGTTTGGTGGCTTAGCGGTTGTTTCCCTAATGACTAATGGGGAGTAGGGCGGATGCGACTAGCTGTTGGATGGAATGCTGTTCTCTGAGTCAGATGTGCATGGGCGGGTTGTGTGTTAAGCGCCACGCATCTGCTACAACGGAGAGCATTCCCGAAGGCTTGATGCGCGAACCGCCCTTGGATTCGGTGGCCTCGGTGCTCTCTTCATCACTCTCTTCGTCACTCTCCTCATCACTCTCCTCATCACTCTCCTCATCACTCTCTTCACCACTCTCTTTATCGCTCTCATCTCTCTCTTCAGCAACACCGCCATTTGTATCAGCAACCGTCGTTACATCTAGTCTGGTGCCCACTATTGATCGGCCGGCTACGGGCGGGAATGGGGTAAAAAGGTGTGGATTAGGGGCGGCGGCTGGGGCGGGGATTTGCATCGGGGTGATGAGTTGTATTGGGGTATCAACTGTAGCGGGTATATGCCTCTATCGTAGAGGCTTGAGGACTGGAGAGCGTAACGGACATAGACAGGCGCTAGGGACTGTGTTTCTGAAGGCCTGATGTATAATGCTCTCGATTTGTAAGCTGTAGGGTAGTATTCTCGATGCTAAGTATTTTGGGTCTCCTATTACAAATGCTAGAAACTTATCGTACAAAGTAGTCAATGCCCCATAGCTCAATACACTCTTTGACGCCTGCTAGATACAAAGGGAGCGTTCGTGGTCATGGCTTCTGCCCCTGGAATGCCATCCACACGGCCGCCCTTAACCCATCAGTGATTTCCTTGGTAAGGAACCGGGGATTCTGGCCCCCCAGTTGGTCAACAAATGCAAATAATAGCTTCACATTCCTCAGCCTATCCGCATTGTCTCCCGTTAGGCAAGCTTTCTCTAGCACCAAGCGCATGTCTACCATTGTAGTCTCCATGCTAGCGTGCACTGGTAGGCCTAAATCTGGGGGTAGAACTAGTGCTCGCTCTGATTTGTTGAGTCCTGCAAATGATTTCAGCTGCAATAGCCACTCGAGACTTGATTGGTTTGTCTCCGTGTCGTCAAGCGCTTGTAGGGTCGCCTGAAAGACTGAGGATGTCGAGTCGTGCGCGGCACGCCGCCGAACAAGGATGGTTTGAGATTTGTCAAAGACTGCTTCATGCTCTCTGTTGGCAAAATCTAAAACAACTGGCCAGTGTACTGGACTTGTTGTGCACACTGAAGATATCTCACTCAGTTCAGGTAGCAAACAAGGAGCTATCTTCTTGAGTACATTGCCATTTCGAAGGGTGATAGAGATTGGAATAGAGCATGGCCGATACGTTTCAACGTCGCGAGGCACAAGACATCGGGCTTCTGTAGCCAGTACCCAAAAATGGCGGAAGGCTTGTAGATGCGACTTGTTGTCCTGCACGTGATTAGGAAATAATGGATAGAACGATAGAAGCAGTGAAGCAACAGCCAGATTAGATGTTCCGAAGGTATGGGTGCCCCCAGCAAGGAAAAGCACACCAATAGCAGTGTGGGTAGCAAGATGGCTCCCATAGGTTGTATCGGGGTCGGTCCGGCCGTGCAGGGAACGCAAGCGGCGAAGGACATGAAGATCACCGGTCCCAGCCATGACTGTAGCAGCTGCTAGGGCTAGCACGTCTTGGCAGTTGCGTACCGTGCTTCGTGTGAGCCTTTGATCATAATTTAATGCTGGTAGTCTACAGAGGCGCATGAATTTGTCGAGGTACCAAACAAGTACACTCCTCACTTCAGTCGATCCGGAACCCGCAAACCGTAGTCCAATACTTAGGCAGAGGCCAGTGAGTATATTGTAGAATGGGAGGTCGTCAGTACTCAGATACGGAGTATCGTTGAGCAACGTTCGAGGACGGTAAGCCTTAGGAAGACCCTGCTTTATCCATAGGTAAGTCCCTCGAATGTCATTCCACATAATCAAGTGCCGGGCCAATGTCCTGAGAAGAAATATGTCCGGCCGAACATAGTCAAACTGGTGGATGGTGTCTGGCACATCTATTTTCCGTGCCAAAGCCTCATCTTGCGATTTCATGAAGATGAGTGTGACTGCGACGGTGGCAGCTGCGGTGGACTTATCGAGGACATGGACGATGCTGACTTTCTTGCTGCCGACAGCGGTAGATAGTAGTCGTTCAACGAGGTGCATATCATGTAACCCCTTCAAGTCTTTGCCCCTCCCCAAATTGATAAATCCGAGGGCGAATCCAGCGGCAAGTCTATAGCCTTCATCACGAAGAGTGTCGGTAGGAGCTGAAGAGTCTTCGTAGTCAATATACTCAATTTCTGAAAGCATTACTTCGCTCATTCGACGGTGCTGGGTATTGCAGTACAAAAGACCTATACCCATAATTCCTGTTGTTTGCGCCAAGGGCGACAAGTTGAGTTCCGCAGCACCTGGCGGAAGCATGCGAATAACGTGAACAGAAAGTAAACGAGTGACCAAAGCATCCATTGTTCCTAGGTAAGAAGCAGACAACCCTAACAAGAATCCAATTGATGTCATGGTATGTTTCGGTGTCAGATATTTGAAGGCTACCCATTTGGCCACAGATTTCAAATGCCCGTTAAGTCCTAGAGCCAGCAAGAATCCAGCGTGGCGGTTATTTAACTCCGTTGGCCTATTGAACACGATCCAGGAGGTGTCGATTGACTTGGCCTCGCGCGAGATTGTCAATCCCGACGCAACGCCAGAGTGGAAAAAAGCCCAGCCTACTTTCTCTTCTGTAAATGCAACTTTATCAGCGGAGACAGTATTATTCGATGGTTTCATAACACAACTGAGAATGAAACCGCCGGCGGGGAATTTTTCTGTGACTAAAGGAACTCGAGCGCTGTAATATAGTAGCCCTCTTCCAGCAGAGACAGTAAGAGTTCGATAAGCCACTCTTTGTGCTAGTTCTTTTTGTGCATCAAGCAGGTCAGATTCAGACCACTCTGGCTCTGGAAAGCATACAGCCACTGCAGACTTTGACGTTTGAAGCAACCTAGACGCCTCGTTGAATCGTTGGTCATCGCGAAATATAAGCTTCGTGATGGCTTGTCTATCCATCTCAGCGGAGCCATCGAACGAACCAAACGATTCCGTGTCGAACGTAGAATTGCATATTGAATGAATGTCACGGAATGCCCTATGCGTTATTGCCTATAACATGACCACGTGTTACTCGTTGTTCGACTGCCCCATGAAGGGGTTCCAATAAACGTACCATCGGCAATCGCGAATACTCCTTTCTACTTTCATTACAGGAGAAGAGGTCATTCAGATCTACCCGCCCAAGCAACTCAAGCGTTTTCTGATCCGATGTTGTCGGTGGGAACTCTTGACAGCGAACGATTGCCTCGCGGAAGGGTAGAGCAATCCCCTCTGGAAATGTATCCAGCATCTGGCTATTAACACCACATTTGACCATGGCCCGGACAACCTCAATCGGGGACCTTTGAGCCGAGGTCATATAGGAGAAAAGTTCTGTTAGAATGACTGTCTTAGGTGTAAGTGCAACCCACCATTCCTTCCTCGTTTTGGGCCAAGGCGAACTCTCTAAGGCTCCTGGAAGATGGGTGGTTGGAGATACAATGTCTTTGAGAGTCATAAAGGGAGGTTGGTGTCGCTTATTAAGGCAGCCCCATAACCAGTCGTAAAGGGAAGGTGGCTCAAATGGCTGCGAGGGTGTATTCAACCCCTTTATTTTACCTAAGTCGTCAAAACTCAGTAACATTGCCTCAATGGCGGTGGACGCGACCACACGGAGTCTCACGCACCTTCACCAAATGACCAATGTTCCACTTCAACGTCTTCAAGGCCATAATAGCTAGTATCCTTCCAGCTCCACATTTCCCAATCTAACCATGAACCGATTTGTGCTAATATAGGGGTCAAGGCCTTAGCATCCGAGTCCGCGGTAGACACGTCGAGCTTCATCTCTTCTCTAAGGAGGTGAAGCCCAACAAGTATCGTAGCAAGTGCATTCCGCCGTATCTCAGGGTCTTTTCCCATTGCTGTCGGAAGACAGCCCCCTACACCAGCAACTGCTTCGCCTACTTGGGACCTTATAAATTCACCGGCAAGGGCGATACAATTAAGTAGGAAATCATTCTTCTTGTGTGTTCCTGGTAAGGCGGATCCGGGCGATAGCTCGGGGCGTGTGAGACCAGCAAATCCTTGTTTGGCAGCTGTTGAGTGAGTTTGAGAATGTTTGGCCCCTTCGTCCTGGTCCCAGTTCCAGCCGTTCCCCGTGGTCAACCCTGAAGACCACCTTGTGTGTCGGCTCCCACTGCCCAGTATCCCAGAGCTCTCTAAGTCAGGGCTTCCGCCACTGCTTGAGCGTAGTAACCCACCCTTCCGTCTCTTCTGCCTCCCTGAGATTGAACCTGTATTACCATCAACAAAACGCACCGCCATGCTCCAAAGCACAACAATCATGGCTGTCCACTCTCTATCAATACCTGTGGATCCACGTTGTTGTAGCCAATGGCAGGCTTGCCACCACCCGACAACGACCCCCTCCCCTCCCCTCTCGTTTCCGGGCAAGACCCCTCTACATACGTCTAGTATCCTCCCAACTAGTCTGTTGCGGGGCTTCAACTGAATGTGGAGCCTATGCCTCTTCCTCTCTTCATCAACTACTGTCACCTTTCCACCTCGAGTCTCTTGGCAGATGCGGTGGAGAGATTTGGGGCCTTGGCTGAAAACCCTCTTGAGACCGCCTTCGCGCTTCCTAGTGGGAAATGGAGCGTGGCCCAACTCATAGGGGTTAAAAATGGCCAGATTTGCTGGAAGTGCAATTCTCATGGCAGGGCTCCATGGAGCTCTTAGCGTAAGCTCGCCCTGTCCGTCCTCGGTTCTACCGAGCACCAGGATTCGAGCAACGTCTCCATCGGTAAGCTTAACAGCGTCAATCACCCCATTGGCTCGCTCTACATCAATAAGTAAGGGGGTTTTCCGTTTACCCACGTTCGATGTTGATGTCGCAGAGCTAGATCTATGTTTCCCAGGATAGGGGGCATTTAACCCCGCTCGAAACCGGATTTGAAAGGACAAAATGAGAAGTTTTAAGTCTAATGTGTTAGCTATACACATGATAATGGATTCGCCACCCCCATCAACCAGAATACTTGGCCTGGGTGGCACAAGGGTAAAGATCTTGAGCGTATCACCTGCGACAGGAGTGGCATCTCGAGACTGTACTTGTTCAGTTGCAAAACTCTCGATCTTCGTTAAGACGACTTCCTTCTTTAGCCCCCGGTGAGCCTTATGGAGGTCCATATCCTTAAATCCTTCGAAGTCACCACCAGCATTTAGTTCTTCGAGAAGATCATCAACGGGAGTATCGTGATTTCCAGTACTGCTGAAGGAGCCCGTACCGGGGACCGAACCACGGCGGTTAGGTCCGAAGCTCCCGCCAATGCTACCACGGGTGGTGTATCCCCCGAACGATTCCCCTCGCCGAAATGTCCCATTATGGATGGTGCCGGAAGTTACAGCACCACCGCTTGCAAGACCAGAAAAAGCTAATCGGTCAGGATTCGTCGATAGGTCGGCTCGGGCAACGAGGGAGCTCACGCGGCGTGAAATCTTGGAAGGCACACCTCCCCTATCGTTGTCAGGATCAAGGGAGGAGGCAAACTGGTCTTCCTGGGCTTTAAGGTCCTTGTCTGTCCGGAGGTCGACAGTTGAACTGAAAGACTGTCCCGTCACAGCCTGGCCTCGCATAACACCGCTGAAGCTTTCCCTTGACGCAGTTGGCGCATACCCGATTGGTGTAGTGGCACCTGTGCCAGCACCTGGTCCGTAAGAGCTCCTTCTCTTAGAGAGAGTTCCACTAGTAACCGGAGTACGAACCGGCGGTACTGCGGGAGCGGGCTCCGGCTCAATGTATGTTACGCTCCATACCGTATACATCCT
Organism: Geoglossum glabrum; assembly: GCA_021527465.2. NCBI lineage: Eukaryota > Fungi > Ascomycota > Geoglossomycetes > Geoglossales > Geoglossaceae > Geoglossum > Geoglossum glabrum. Next base: position 18,908 of record JAJDFE020000260.1, on the reverse strand, counting down.
AGTCTCGGAGTTGACGGTAACTGCAAGAGATAGAGTCGAATCGCAATCACCAGTAGAGAGTAGTTCGAATTCACCAGGGGCTGAAATGTACACCATTACTTCAGCAGGATTTAATTTGCCCGAAGTCGTTGAATTCGGTCCCTGACTCCCTGAAAATGATCCCAAATAAGCTGAAGGGCCTGTGACAATTAGGCCCATCTCTGATTCAGGATCTGCGAGTGAATATAAACTAGGCAAGTTGCTAGCTGAGTCTGTACGAGATAGAGAAGATACTTGGTCATATAAATCCGGTAGTACTACCAGATCAGGGGGTCCCACGGTATTATCGGGAACCGTAGCTTGGGAGCTTTGAACCGACCATGACTGTTGTTGCGTTGAAACAAAAGAATTTAGCGGTACTGCAGGGAGGACTGGAGAGGAATCGGAGGCGATATGTGCCGGCGACGGTAGCTTTCTCTGAATGATAAGCCCCCTTGGTGAGGGGAGTGCACGTTCGACCTCAAAAGGCATATGAAGGACGTGGCTAGACCCGGAGAGAAAGTACACATGTGCTTGGGTCTTGAGAAAGACAACCAAAGCTCGAGATCGGGCCACCTGATGCTTTAGAGGCCAAGAGCCACAAGGTCCGGCACAAACAGGCCAACCAAAATTCCTTGTCTTAGTTGCAAAAGCCTTCGGGGTCGAGCCCCGCCTAGCATCTTCTTCGGCCGACTTGGGCTTTTCATGCTTTGGAAACCAGGTCAATACCGCAGCCCTGATCTTCTCCTTTTCGCTTTTCTCGCCGTCTCCGCGTTTACCATCAAATCTGAAGACCCTCCGCACAATCCCCCCCTGTGACCACACAACACAGTACTCCGTAACTACAAGCTCCTCCTCTCCAGCCATATCCCCGTCTTCATTTCCGGTCATATGCCAGCTCAGAGAGCAATCTGCCTTGTCGGTGATCTCTTCAGTGACAAGATACGGCAAGCCTGATGGGCTGTGAACTCCCAAACTTGTAACAGATGCCATACTTGTGAGCGTCGACTGGCGGTCCTAATGGAGCGTCCAAATTCCTCAGCCGCAAATCCCAGAACACATTAAAGCAGGGGAACGTACATAGGGACCCACCCAACGCGTAAGGGGCGGTCTTGTTTGCTGTATGTTATGTTCTAAGTTGCGTCCTAAATAACAAGCGTTTGCCCGGGGAACTAGTGCACACACACACGCGTCTTAAGGTCGCTAGTTTGGGAGACGTGTTGAGCAAAACCACACCACACCTTGCTATCAAACAATTCAGCGAACACGCTCCCTCCAACTACCGCTTTGCCTGTCCACTGGGCCACCGGCATAGTTGTCCCTATCTCTCGTCCCCTCCGCCTCCATCTCTCGTGGTGCGGAAACCCCCATCGAGCCATCCTTCTAACATATGTCCCTTGTCTGAATTCTACGTCATGCCCGGCTTTGAGCTTCGGCCCAAAGTGTCTCAGGATGGGAAACTGCTGCAATTGAGGTGGGCGCAGCCTAAAACTAGATAACTTTCCGATGCTGAGTTGGGTTGTAGGTATGATCTACCGCACCGCGTCCACACTGCGAAAATATATCCTCTGCTATCACCGAATGGCTCCACAATCATCATCTACGGACACGATCATGGTCTACGGATACTATGGAGAGGAGGGAAGCCTCTAAAGACGCCTCGCGAAACTCCAAAGGAGAATAGGCCTGCAGTGAATGGCCTTGGAGACAATTTAATCATGATCACTGATTCCGACGACGAAAAACCATCATCGCAGCCACGCCCACCTTTCAGCGATAGCCCCTTTTTTGAGGCAGAGGAGAAAGAGTTTGACCCTTCACAGCCATATGCACCGATAATTCAGCATCTCGACCTTACACTAAACACTGAAGTTCTTCATCTGACTTTCCCACCCCTTACGAGTACCCCGAACGCGCTACCGGCTGGGTCCCTACCCCCGATTGCCACACAAAAGATCGTTATGGGTGTCGTATGCTCCGACAATAGCGTTCGTGTCATCACATTGCCCTTAACGCCTCCATCCACTACTAGCAAAGAGAGGGAGGAGCTCAAGAGAAATGTATTTCTCACTCACGCGGGACACGGAACGTGGGGCGAGAAAATGCTTGTAATTTCTGGTAATTTTTGCCACCAGGTTGTTCCAAGTGGAATTGCGATGACATTCTCTCCAAAGAATCCCTCTTTTTTTCATACCGCCGAGGCTGCTCAAGAACACAATTCCAAACCAGATAAGCAGCAAGGCAATACGCAAATGAGCACAGATCTCAGAGGCCAGCTATCCAACAAGACGCGGGAATGGGATGTACTCCTTGCTTCACATTCAGAAGAGGGATCAGGTGTCATGTTCGTATATCGTATTCCTCTTTTGGAGGACACCTCTGTACCAAACAGAGATTACAATATTGCGACATCGCATGAAATGCCTTTACAAACTCTGTATTTGTCTTCACCGGCGGTCACTATTTCATTTAACCCTTCCCATTACCCTTCAGCCCGCCATTCTCAACTACTTGTTGTTAACTCCATAGGGGCAGTGAGGGTATACGATTGCTGTCCAACGCTAGCAAAGGCTGGTGGTTCGGCCATAGGACGCCATAGCTCAGAATACACCACTTCGTCGGTCGATGGGGGATCCTGGTTAGGGTCATTCTATCCCGGATTCGGAAGCCAGGATTCCGGAAGTGAAGAGATATCTACTGCCGGCCCAAAAAACCCTGCCGTGGGCGTGTTCCGAAGCACAACTCGAAAGACCATAGCCGACGCCCAATGGGTTAACGGAGGAAGAGGCATCATTGCACTAATGACCGATGGCGAATGGGGTATATGGGATATCGAAGGTCTGGGGCCCGGCTCAAGGAGATCCGGTATTCTGGGAGGCGAGATTGGCAGGCAGCGCGTCCAAGGTGGGGCAAGCACGAAATGGAGTCTGAGCGGGCGAATTGATAAAAGCTTTGCCAACCCCGTCAGACGCGCCCCCGAAGACCTAGCAGGCTCGAGCGGAAAAACTACTTATATGAACTTCACTCCAATGACCCCAAGCACGCGCAAATCTCAGCAAGAGGCACTCTTTGGCGGCTCAAACAGGCTCGGAGTCATCAGTGGCTATAGCAGAGGTGGCATATCTGTTTTAAGCACGCTGCGGCCCGGCTCCTCAAATCCGGATGGAGACCTTGTCATCATATGGTTCGAAGACACGGTGATAAAGATACCCAACTTATGGGCTTACTGGGAAGCACAGCTCAAAACCGAAATCCCCGGCAGCTCAGGCAATCCTTTCAGTTCGAGTTTAGAAGGGCTTTCCCAAACTCGGCCTGCAAAGCTGGAAAATGTGAATCTCCGACGTGAGAAATGCTGCGGAGTAGCTCATTTTCCCGTAAATCCTGTAAAAGGAACCTTGCCTTCAAAGATCATAGGGCACCGTACGGAGGCCAACAAAATTGCAAGGTCCCTACACAGCGAGTTTCAAGGGGAAATACTTGTCACCGGAGAGCATCGGCTGATCATTCTCTCCGGTATTCAACGAACGACCGAGCTGGAGACTCTCCCATCTACCCTGGGTCAGGCTGACGAGCAACTCTCTGCGACAACAGACCTAGATGTCAACGGAATTGACGACGTGCTTGATCGAATGGAAGATGTAGACAAGAAGAGGGGACTCATGGGCAAGCGAAAGGTTGGCTTCCTGAGTCCATCGTGATACCGTTTAGTTTACGCTATCGGAAAGTTAATTTGACACTCAATACTTGTGGGCAATCGCGAAAGTGACTAGCACTCAAATAGTTTGTAAGTACTAGAATTTAATAAATGGTTTCGTCCCCCGGTCTCTTCCTGGGGCTACTCTCCTCCCCGCACCAACAACTCTCCGATGGAAGCCGTTCGAGGCCCATCATCGCAAGGCAAGGTGGAGTACAAGGCGAGTTCCATCCTTGAAGCTCTGTATTCCATGCGATACATCAAAGTCCAGATCACGGATAAGCACCGTCAAGCCTTCAGGCCTGTGAGGATTGTATCCGTGATCTAGGTAGCCCTGCTACCCTGATCCCACAAGCGGAGTATTTCTCCACTACGTAGTAGGGGGACTGGCGCAGCACACCTTTTTCAAGGTTCTAGGGCTACCCACATGGTAACGTTGATTTGGCATTGGTTTGGCCACAGGTCTTTTATGTTTCCCGATATCGAAATACAAGGAACTGCTCCAGCACAGGAGAACGAGAGAATATATTGTACAGTAAAAAGCGTATTCGTATTTACATGCATGTTGACGCGTCGATGGGCACGGGATGCGGTGTCGTGCAGCGCGCTTGCGTGCGGCTCTGCGGGACCTAAACATGACCGTTACATACTATGTCGTAGAGCGTACTATACTGCGTATTTCAACCGTCGATAAGTTTGTTTTTTCCTTTCACCTCACCTCCACGAGTAATGACTTCAAAGGACTTGACGACCAACCCACACCGCCTGGCTGCGACTTCATTCATTCCTGCATCTCCTCCGGTCAACACACTCTACTCCACTCCCTGTATGTCCTTCGTTGCTTCACCTTGACATTCGCACTTCAACTCAACACCACGAAACTCGCAGCCGCTGCCAACGCCAACTCTCGTCTCGCTCCCCGCAGCTATGGCGCGAGCCACTAGGAAACGCGAGAACGAAGGACCTCTATCTCCCTTAAAGCGGGCAAGGCTCGAAGATGGAGATGGTCTGTCGCATAACCCTAGAGCTCGTGTTGACGGTACAACGAGCAGGCCGACCAATGGATCCTTTCCCGAGGCCACATGGCTCTATGCAAGGACACCTACGGAGCGACATTACCTTATCCAAAACAAGCGCTGTGAATTTATCAAACCCCATACCAGTGAGAGTTGGACGGTCAATGGGCCGGTCCAAAAGTGTACGTCATGTTCTCTAAAGGTGGGAGGCGGTGGTGTCTGTCGCTTTGAAGGACTCCGGGCGTTTGCAGCAGTTCTGGTAGGGGAAGAACTGCAGAGCTTCAACTGCGACGTCCGCACCCACCACGAGCCCGAGGTCACGGCGGTGACAACAGTCGTGGATACCCGGCAGCCACGAAAGGCACCGCAAGCGAAATTCAAGTCTGCTTTACTTGGCTTTAAAGGCAGCGAGCAACCAGACTTCAAAGACTGGGTTCTTCTGGGTAGCCCGGGCGATTTCAAGCGCCTCTCGACAATTGCCTTGGATTCCTCAAACCCCTATCCACATGGCGTATCGGAGGCCGCCGGTGGAATTATGGAGGTCGCCAAGAACCTCACTTTGGAATCGTCAAAGGCTACCTTGACGAAAGCAGGCCAATCCGCGTTCGATATTCTCCGGCTGATCGCTCCGACGTTACACGGGATTCTTGGTCGAGCCGCGCCGTATTTTACAACTTCACGCGCAGATGACGATTCTCAATCCCCAGTCATACTCCGCCCGCCGGTGCCTAATGAACGTGTGACATGCGATTCATGCGGAACTACATGCTTTCTAGGATCGTGGGTGTGTGTGCTTTGTGGGAAAGAGAGATGCGTGGATTGCTGGAGCAACTGGAAGATTCAGCCGGGATTGTTGACGCCCCGGTTGGATAAATGCGCAAACAGAAAACGGCATACCCGAAGTCACTTTTACGTTATCAAGCGATCAAACATTGCGGAGGTTAACTGGTTGCTCCACCACTCTTCGCCGGCGGTATGGTCATTGGTTGGGGGAGTAACACCCCAGTTCTTAGAACCCCAACACGATTTGAGCGGGTATAACGTACAAAATTTGCCAGTAGATCTACTCGCAAGTTTTAAAGAGTTCCTAAGTCAAAATAACAGTTGCCCGCTTCTAGGACACTCCATTGGTCCTCTACTCAATTTCACAGTTCCTGAGACATACACCTATCGCGGCCGCCCCGTGGTACGCGATATACACACTGGATTGTTAAAGAATTCCCGCCCTCTGATTCCAACCGTTGAGGCTAAGGATTTATCCTCAGAAGTCTTTCCATACACTGAATGTTTGTTCCGTAACATATGGCACTTGCAGGGAGACCGGAACAGAGGGATGCCTATTGTTATAAGTGGGATGCTAGATCGATTCAACGTGGCCTGGACACCAGACTACTTCATTCGTAACTACGGCGATGAACAATGCTGGGTCGTTAATTGCAGCACGAACGAGACTGTGCATGGAGGAGAAACGGTTACCGTGGGAGAGTTCTTTAATGCTTTCGACACCCATAGTTTCAGGGGAGTGACGGCGAGTATGAAGCTCAAGGTAAGCAGGCCGTATCCCATACTTTCGAGTAATGATTCCGTAATTAACGTGTACGCCTTGGTTACGAGCAGGACTGGCCTCCGCATGAGGACTTCGCAACACATTTTCCGGAGCTGTTCCAGGATTTTCAAAGAGCTCTGCCATTTCCCGACCGCATGTCAAGAGGAGGGTTCGCCAACCTTGCATCCCACTTCCCAAAGGAAGTACTTCAGCCAGACTTAGGACCAAAGATGTACTGCGCATACCCAGCTCCGGAGTACTGTGCCGGTTTCAGCGGGGAGGAGAAAGGTAGCACAAGATTGCACCTGGATGTCACCTGCGCAATTAATATCATGGCTTATGCCGCTCCAGCTGCGGCAGATGGTGAGACACCATCGCCTCCCGGCGCTATCTGGGATATATTTGAACCACAGGACACTCAGATCCTAAACTCATATTTGCGTCATAAATACTCCTACATGGGCGTCGACGATCCCGTCAATCGCCAGCTTTTTTATCTTACGAGCGACGACCTCTGCATCCTCAATACAGAAAAGTGGAATAACACGAGATCCTTCCGGATTCTACAGGAACCCGGTGATGCAGTGCTGATACCAGCCGGTTGTGCCCATCAGGTTGCTAATGGGCGAAGCAGCATTAAAGTCGCCGTTGATTTTATCGCAGCCGAACGTATTCACGTCTGCGAGGACGTTATGACGATGTTTCGCGACATGGCGGCGCAATATAAGTATCCCTTACACAACGCGGACGGCGGAAGTGGTACCGAGGATAGCGGAAGCGGCTCTAGGGCACCGAAATCAAAACCACGGAAGCGCCGTCCGGCAGCGCCCGTCGTTACAAAGGCCTCTCTTGGCATGAAGGAGGACATACTCCAGCTATACAATTGCTTATACTTCACCGTCTTCCAGATTAGGGGCCTAGATCTTTCCCTAAAATTGAGAGACTACGGATCCGGTTGGGAAAGGGTAGACATAATTACCCAAGGCAAACTTCCCGATTGGCAGCAGGCACCCAGTAACGGGGTTCCGGACGTTGGGGAAGATAAGAGCTCTCTCAAAGTGAGCGAAGGTGCTAAAGATGAAGATGCTAACAGGGTTGCAAGCGCTGCTGAAGGTGAGGAAATTCCTGAAAGGAGTAAGGGTCCCGGGCGAATGATTGGTAACTGTACCACCGGTAATACTAAAGGTGGTGGAGGGGCCCTTGAAGGGACCAAGGGGGCTGAAGACGATCAATTTTTCAAGGCAGAAACAGCCGCTGGAGTTAACGGAGCGTCCACACAGGTTCTAGAGCTTCCAGTTCATGTATGACCTACACTTCTAGCTAGTGGGTTAGGAAAGGACTGGCAGATGAATCAAGTGCAATCGGCTCTGCGATTCTACATGTATATATTGAGAGACTCAAAGGACACTGGCTGGTTCGCTAATGCGATAAAATAAGCCCACGCTTGACATTTATCCTACCTCTTAAAGCCGAATGCTCCTTGGCTCCTCGGCATTGTCGATAATCGTGAAATTGTACGGCAATTGAAGGCGTCTCGTCCCACAAGTACAGTTGGTTTCTGCCCCCGGAATCTAGACTTAGTAATGAGCTGAAAGACTACCCTGCTGCGCGACCCTCCTGGTCAATAGCGACCAGGTCCACACTTGCCCCGCAGAGCCATTAGCTCAGGGGCGATCGGAATTCACATTTTCCTGAGGGCTCTGGTCCTACTCATGGAAAGATGAGCCCTTCCAGGTAGCAATGCACCTCGCACCCCCTCACCTCTATCTCCCTGACTGCAGAGTTCATCGGCTTGCGAGAAATTTACGTCTCGGCGGTTTCCTAGGCAGGGAAAATAAAACAACCCGTCCATCTTCGCGCATGTCATTTGCTAAAAACCTAAGACGTCGGCAACCTAGCCCTATTATCTGCGATTTCTGGCCCAGAATAGGACGGGAAGTAGGGACATGAGAATAAGGGCCATTGGGAATGCGGCGGTATGACGGAGTGCAGATGGCTGAATTTGTGTGACAAGTCTGGACTTCGCAGTGACTGGGAACTATCAGTTCTGAACACGTCAATAATTGGAAATTGGTACCTTCAGCTTTTACATCCTCTAGTAGTTCATCCACACTTGCATAGCCTTGGATCCAGCACTTTGATATGATATCGTTGAACGCAGCCAGAGAGATCAGGCTTGGATAATTCCCTCGTCTATATGAGTCAATTACCTCCAGATCTGAGAGCTCTTTGTACGGTTTGGATCCCGTCATTATTTCATAAAAGGTGGATCCAAGAGCAAAGAGCTCACTTCCTGTCGAGATACCTGCAACCCCAGGATGTTCGTGACTGGTCTCATAGCAGATGAGAGGATCTTGTCCATCAATCGAGGATCCAGCAAAGTCGCCAATCTTTGCGTTGAGGCCCTCATCGAGGAAGATATTGTTACAGGAGATATCCCCATGCAACACATTTCTGGAATGAACAAAAGCGACTGAGGCCGCGATCTGTTCAACCCAGCGAAGTCGTAGTGAAAGCGGAACGGGCTTGGCTTGCTTCACCCAGTATTGCCTTATAGAGCCATTGCAGGCGTATTGTAAGATAAGAGCGTCCCCTAAGCTCCCGTAATATCGGAGAACTCTAATGTGATCGCGTCCAAGGCGCTGGTAGATGCACTTTTCCCTCTCGAGGAACGGCAACTCAGTACGTGGGGCGAACTTCATAACAGCATCAAGACGAGGGACTAATGCCGTAATGCCCACTCCCACTATATCTTGACCATCCAATCCACATGGATACTGAATGGCGTGGTCCATCGAAGGCATATGCAATAGTAGTAAGTACCTACACTCACTATATTAGAAAACAACAGGCAAGAGGGTCTGATTCATCTTACCTCGCGACTAGATAGTTGCTGCTGGATCAACCGTTGGTAAAGTCGGGATACATATGTAGGCGGAAGGGAAGTTCAATAAGTTAAAGTATTGAATGTAGAATTATGGACTTGGATGCCGCTGGAAGGTTTCCGGGACAAGTCATGCACACACTCCAAATCTAGCATCGCCTTACAGCCTTGCCCGCTCTACTTGATAACCACACTGCTTTTTTGATAACAGGCAAATGATTCCGTCGTTTACCTCATTAAGCAGAAGTTAGGGCCGAGATCTAGGCTGTCGTTGGACTTAGCCACCAAGCAACCCGACCTAGAGCCCTTATGGCCGCGAAAGACTCGTTTTGAGTTTGCTGTTACTGCCAGTTTCTTGTTGCTCGTTGTTGACGTAGGATACCGTTGGAAGTGTGCGGCTTTTCCAACAGATAATGTTAGGAATATTTACTCGCATGCACAACCCTACGGAGATCCAGAGAGATCCCACCAACACCGATGCGATGTCAGAGGACTACCGTTTTGTATAAAATATTGCAATAGGCTTAAAGACAGTATCAGCCTTGCTCGTTTTCACATAAATGTCATTAAATTCAGTTCTCCATCCCCAGCCTCCATATAAGTCAACATCTTTTGTTTAAGTCCACTGTTGCCAAGTCTTCTGTCAGTCTTTGAGAACTTGGTTCCCGCAGGACCAGAGACCCGTTTGTCTACATCAAAGTTTTAGCTCAGGACTGTGTGGCCATAGAAGACAGCTTACCAATTCAGCGCCATATCTAACTGGATAGCGGTATGAATCTGTACTGGCCATGATGGCAAGGTATAGAAAGCATTCGCGCATGCTGACACCACCCTCTCCACCGGTTTCAGTCGAGGCTGTGCTGCGAAGAATCACAGGAGATTCTTGAAAAGTCGTATCCGATACTCTTTTGAGGAAGATAGACTCCTCATATGTAGTGTAGCAACCAAATGCCAGGTGATGATCATCCATGTGCCTGGCCAATCGACCTGCTAACGTGAGCCAGCCACCTCATGCCTAGGAGATTAGGGAAGGGCTTACCAAGCCATACGGCCCGGCTTTTACGCGTCGAGGACTTAAGATCCTTGACCCAAAAAGTCTCGCCTTCACAAACCGCACGAATCCCACGTTGGCTGTCCATCAAAATAAAGTCAGGGACACCCCCATGACCATACCCTCCTCCCCCGGTAGCTAGGCCGGCTTGATAATCTCCATAGCGGATTGGCACACCACACTTCTTATTGACTTCCGTCATAACATGGCCAATATTTTGACCAAACCGTCCCATCAGCCCACGCTTATTTCCCACAAAAACCAGCTCTCTCTCAATCTGAGGAGAAATGGCTTGTGTCTGTGATCCTAAATAGGCATCGGTGCTTGCCCTAACTGTTGCTTCGAAATCGTGCCAGTCAACCAGCTGGTCCTCGACCATTTTGAAGTCGTTAATACTCTCGTTCCCCGCCCAAAAGCCTTTTCTGTAGCGTGGGCTTGGCAATGGAGACCATGTGAGTGTCCTTGCATTGTATGAAGAGCTAGCCTGTGCCATAGGGTATTGCCAATATACTTTTCCGTTGAGTCTGACGAGATTCTTCGAAAGCCGATTGAATTTTGAGTCCACAAAGGCGGGGGAGCGGGCTGACAAGATTGTTAGCGGGATTTTTGCCGAAAACAGCGGGAACCCCTCAACAACATCTACATCTACTCCAACAGCTATTGGTGGAGTATCGTCGGAAAAGAAAGTTCACTACAAGGGCGATTTTACGCGCCTTACGAAGGTATTGTTACAGTGTCCAATCCTCAATCTTGGCGAATATGTAGTTGTTGCGCATAGAGTCAACGGGGCGGATAAACCACTTAAAGTGAAATTAAGGGTTGAGTAGGAGCTCACAAGCACTCGTTACTGAGAAGACAAACTGATAATTTTAACTAGGCTCGACTGGATAGTGTCGCCGCAGATGACTCCGATCGGCAGGCCGCGGAAAGGCGGTTTGAAGGACAATAGGCGGCACTGGAAGAACTGGGAGATTCAGGGCATATGCCTCATTTGTTAGGTTCTGGTGTCATAACGCAGAACCAGTCCATACCTTGCCCAGGCGGCTACATTCATGCTCCGATCATGTCAAAGATTCCTGGGCAGAATGTGAGAGAAATATCGTTAGATTTGGAAGAAGATGAGCAGGTTACAGTACTAGGAAACAAGTCTGAGCCATTTCGCGAACGGCCACCCCACCCCAACACAACCGCGATGACAGTTTTACCTCTAGCTGCATCAATTTATTAAGGAATTGCATGCAAATTACGGAGGACCCGGCCAAAAGTCTTCGCGCACCTCTTTTAGCGAGGTGCCCACTAAGTAGCGGCCCCAACACTTTGCATCTGCTCAGCTACATAGCAATCATAGAAAGTGAAAAAAAGATTTTTACATCATTGGACTCCTCCCTTGTGTTTTGTTTGTTGCTCTGTGCTTCCCTCCCTTCCTTCTCTATATTCATTTCCACCATCTAGCCTAATAATTTCCTTAATATGATGAGGAATTCTTTCAATCTATGCCTATATTTACTTTTGCTCTAACTTTATTCAGGCTTCCTGTCACTTATATTCCAACAGAAGCTTGTATCTGGGTGCTCTTGTACATGTAGTTTTTCTCTTCATCCAACTCCAACATGGCTCAATTGCATTAAGGTCAGGAGAATTTCCAGGTCATCTAAGTCATTCCATTCCAAATTCTTTAAATACATACTCTTGAAAATGACTCATATGTGCTGATGCTTTATCCTCCTGAACAATAATAACTGGTCATATTTTTTTACATTCTTGAGCAAAAGGTAATAGCTTTTGCTTAAGAATAATCTTTTGATATTGATACCAGTCTATTTCACTATTACCTTTTCTTTTAGTTTTTCCAGTTTGTGTAGTAAACCTTCACTATGGCTGTTTTCCTGGGAGTCGACTTTGGAGATTTAAGCATTGCATAGCTATTTCTATTTCCTATCGATGTCGTGCTTCAGGTTCGAGTATTTTGTTTAGGCAGTCAATCTCCCCCTTTGCTTTCTTTTTTTCTACTGGAGTTTCTGCTTTCTAAATATATATTGGTCCCTTCCAGTCATAGGAAAAATATCCCCAAAATATAAACTCTGAATATCCCTTCCATCTTATTCAAGTACATGTTTTGTAAAATTATTTATCAGGTATTTTCCATACTTTTGTCCTTCTATGCCGATATCCCAAGACCACATTAGTCTTGTTCATCCAAATAACATTATTCCAATCTTCTAACTTCCAATTTTCATATTTTAATGCAAACTGTAGATGAGTTTCTTTTATTTCTTGTGTCAAACCTGGTTTCCAGGTAGGTTTTTGCTTTCCTAGTTTAGCTTCCTGTAATATTCGATAGGTACTTCTTCCAGAGATTCCTACTGACTAACCCAATTCTGCAGCAGATTTTTCTCTTTTTTCATGATTTTTTTGTACATTTTCTAATACAGTCTTCTTTGGCTCTTCTGTTATCATTTTTGAATGACCAGATTGTGGAGCATCTTTGACATACTTCATTTTGAGGGCTTGGGAAAGTGTGAGATTACAATCACATTGTGAAACTTTGTTTTTGAAATTATAAAGGGTTCGTTTTGAAAGACTTGTAACCTCTGTAACACATTTAAGAGAAATACTGTCAGGGCCTAGATGGTTGGTCTCAGATGCTCGAGCTTGGCATGTAGTAAATGGATGTACGGTTGATACTACGAATGATATGATTTATATAGATTCGTAGTTTGTGGAGGTGATAATGTGGATATAACTCTATTCTAATAGTGCTCTAGATACAATACATGTATTGACTGATGAGATTGCAAGAAGCATTCTCGTCGGTCTCTAATAGGGGTTCGCGAGCCACAAATCTTGGTGGCGCAAACATAGCTTACTTTGCGGTCCGAGCTCTTGTATGGCTATTACAAATACCTTCCTCGACAAGAGCAAGCATCTGAATATGCACAGCAATATTATGTTGCTTGAAAACCATTTTGGTTAAGGCAGACAAAGTAGTCGGACGGGTAGGTAGTCAGGTAAGTGGGCAGTTAAGTGGGTAGGTAGGTGGGTAGGCAAGCAGCCAAAATTTAGTTAGGGCACTAGGCTTTGCTTTCATGGGGTACATAAAGATTTTTAACTAGGTTCTTCATAAATAAATGAAATTGCCAGCTTCTAGGTTACAAAATGTGCTACTCAAAATATTTTATGGAATTACATAGTTTTCAATATTTTATATGCCACCCCTCAGCCTTGATGCAAGCCTCAATTCTATTCAGCATACTCTGATACAAGTAATTAAAAGACTCCTTATCTATTGTGTCCCATGCTGCTTGCAATGCACTCTCTAACTGTTGCCTTGCATGCTTTGACTCACTTTTGTCTATTGCAATATCAAAAAACATTTCAAAAAATTGTTTTTTTAGTATTTACCAGATATGATCAATTAGATTTAGGTCAGAGGAGTAAGATAGTCAAACCACTTCTTGACCTTCTTTGCAGTATAGATAAAAGTATTATCCTATATGAAAATATATCCTGAATCCAAAGTCTGGTACTAAGGGTTCATCTCTATATTTAAAACCTCTAAATAAGTGTTGGCAGAATAGCTATACTTCAAGAACTCAAAATCATAGTCTATAATATGGAAAGAAGTTCTCCCTTTATCCCAAAAGCAGCTCCAGATCATGACTTTCATATTTTTCTTACAAGAATATATTTAAATTATATTCTTATCTTATTTCTAGTTTGCTATATAAAAGACCTATTCATCTCATTTCTTTTTTTCTTGCTCTACCAAATACTTATCACTCTATATGGATAATCCCTTGTAAGGCACTAGCAATGAGGCTCCCATAAAAGAGGCTCATAGCTGCGTCAGACTTCCAAAACTGCTTCTAACTGCCAGACAGCATAATAACGTCAGACCTCTACAAAGACAACATGATTCATAAGCAAGCAACATCTGCAACCATATACAACTGCCAAGCAAGCAACGAAAACAGCTTTCTACCTTTATTAACAAAGACATTGCTACGAAAGTGGTATGCTAAAAGAGTGACTCCTGAAAGCAGTAGATACCGATCTGACGACATTGCTACTAGCAGACAATATCGTCGCCATCAGATGATATTGTCACTAGTAGATGATATCACTGGTAGCAGAAAGAGTCAAGACAATAGAAGCCAGGTGAGAAAATGAGGTAGTTGTTGGGGAGCCAGCTAAACCATGTATTTAAGCAGTCCACTGTCTATAGTAGGATAGGCAGCGATTAGTTCCTTACTTTACAGAATCAAGAGTGCTTCTACTGATTCATACTTCATTACATTGTCTCTAAGAATGCTTTACGACAACTCTATGCCGAAGATCCTCTATCATCTCCAAGTCGTTACATTACTAGCTAAGCTCTAAGATCTACGATATGGTCTTACATCCCCACTCTTTCTTACTCATAAATTTCTGTTTTAAGTACTAAGTAAGTCTTGCAGCTGCTATTTCCTCTGTAAGAAATGGCTGCCTCTCAGCTCTCCAATTATCAATTCCATACTCTGCCAAAATCTTTTTAATAGTTTGATGATTAAAAGATAGATTGCATACTTTTTTGACTTAAGTATAGGAGTCCTTTGAGTTTATTTATATATGCTATACCACTTTTTGTTCTTCTGCTTCTGTATACACTTTTGGCTAGCCAGTTTATGATTGGGACATATCTTTATTATACAGGCAGTCAAGAGAGGGGGTATTATATAAAGCTCTATAAGTAATTTTAAGATAGTCTTGAATTTCCATGGATTTTATGCCCTTTAGAGATAAGCCTATAATTTTTCCTCTTGTGTAGAGAGTTAATTCACAATTAGGAACTTGGTTCCCAGAGATAGGACCTAGAGTAGAGCATTGAGGTGGAATTCCGGGCAATAGGGATAAGAGAACTGGAATGCAATTTTTTGCATTTTCTTGCGTTTTCGCTAAATGGTACAGACTTTTTTCCACCGACTGTATAGTTGAAAGCCAATTGGCCAAATTGTTACAGGTACATAAGCCTAAAGGGTTGGAGCTTTGATTGATTGATTGATTGATTTATTCATTTTGCCGACCTAGCCGCCTGGATGGCAGCTATGTGGACAAGTGGTTTATATACATTTCCGATGTGATTTACATATGAGAGCTGCCTAAGTAGTGGAAACTTGTGGCCTTAGCAGCGTCTGCTGCTTCAGGTGCCTCTGTTTGCTCCGTTCTACTATTAGGGACTCATTGCTCCACCTGGTCCGCTATGTTCTGGCTCCTGAATTGCCCGAGGAGCCCTGTTGCCTTGAGTAGCTTTGCGGCTTTGATGGCATATGTTGGTGTACTGAGGATTGTCCTCAGGTTTGTGTTTCTGATTTGCCTCTTCTTTTCGCTCTTGTCTTCCTCCTGCCAGAGGTGTCTCGCAGTTGCTCGTATCGCCTGCAGCTGAGCAGAACACGTGCCACTGTTTGCGAGCTTTGCCCACATCCGCATCTATCATCTTCTATATCTGGCACTCTCCTGCCATATAGGTAGTGCTGTAGGCCTATTCTGCCCATTCTCATCTGTACCAAGATAGAGCTTAGCGGTTTGCTTAGCCCCTGGTGCAACTTGAGTATGTTTTTCGTCGGTTTGGCAGCAATTTTGTGTAGATCCTGGCCTCTAGTCTCTTTGTCCCAGGCCTTTTCCCATTCCTTTTATGTTAACTTTTGGATGAACTGTTTTGCTGCTGCTTGTAGCTGTCTTAGCTATGGTGGTTTAGCTGCTGTTATGTTTGTATCCACTTCTTTCAGTTTGCCGTTCCTGCCTCTAATCCTTCTCCAGCCGTTGCTTCCTTTGCTACTATGTCTGCCAGTTCATTGCCTTCGGTATCTTGGTGTGCCGGGATCCAGTGGAGGCCTATCCTTTTTCCCTTGGATCGTAGTTGCTTTAGGTGCTCTATGATCTGAGCTAGAATATATTGTCCTGACGGCCGTCCGGGGTTCTTTATTGCTCTGAGTGCTCCTTGACTGTCTGAGAAGATTAGCATTTGGTTGTAATCCAGGTCCTGCGCAATTTCTAGCGCCATCCGGATGCCTTCCAGTTCGCCCAAGTAAACTGTTGATGTGGAGTCTTCTCCCATGAATGCCTTCCTAGCAATTTTCAGTTGTGGGACTACTGCTGATGCTCCTATTTTGCTGTTGATTCCACTGCTATCTGTGTAGGCTATGATCGCTCCGTTCGGCTCTAGCAGCATAGTATTATGTGATATCGTTGCTTGTTTGGCGTTCTCGGGAATAGTTACCTCTGCTCTCTGCCACCACGGGGCTGTTGTGAATGGGAGCTTTCTCTCTAGATTTTCCACTGTATCGCACCCTAGTCGTGATCGGCAGTGGTCGAGGGTTGGAGCTTTTGCTGATCCAAAGCTGGGCAATTTGCATTGGGACAGGGAAAACAAAAGGATGCATTGCATATCTCTCTTACTAAGCTTGATATCATTGGTTAACGTAGTCGGTAAGCAAGCTGGCCGTGCAAGCATCCTGGCCACTTTTCGCGGTACCGATCGCAATATTGAGAATTGCACGGCCACGAATAATTCTATTAAATGTAACTATTTATTATCTACTAGTCTAGCATGTAGGACATATACAAGCTATATGTTTTGTTGAACTACACATACTGCACTTGCGTGATGCTCTTTGCAATAGTTCGGCCAAAGCCTCTGCAAGAGCTTTTTTCTGCTTTGCCCGTTTATTTTCAGTAGCTTGGGCACGAGATAGGCCTTCCGCTCCTGTCAAGACCCCATTTTTAGCTATATACTTATGTGGCTTTGCTCTCTTTGCTTTCTGGCGTTGGTTTTCTGCTCATAACTTGTCATTTTCACTTGCAAGTAAAACAGCACTTGACATCGCTATTTCGCAGCCTTTGACAAGTTGGTCGAGTGCCCGGGATGTCGGACTGGGTAGACTGTGCGTGCGCTGCTTATGATATCGTTTCAATAAAGCAGTTTGTTGTTGTAATTCCGGAATATTGTGAGGTGTTTCAGCTGTCCAAGAAGAACTCGATGCTGGATATTGTGGTGACGCTGTTCGGTATTCTGTATATAATAGTGACAGTACACGATCGGGATTATATGGAACCAGGCCAGTAGCTGCAAAGCCCTGTTGTATGTTGTTCTGGTGTAGTGCTGTTTGTCTAGCTTGTTGATAAAGTGGCAAAAATTCCTGTTTGCTGATATGGTTGACACCGTAACGCATAGTCTGTTCAACGAGATGTCCATAGGATTGCTTGAGAATTGAAAAACAGTTTACATCCAGTGGCTATAGTAGATGCAATGAATGTGCCAGCATGCAAAGAACCACTATTTGGTGTTCTCGACAAAACAGATCAAATGGGGGTGACACATGACTGTTATGGCCATCCAGTATTAGCAGTCGATATGTACCGATAGTGTAGTCCTTCGTATGATTGTGAAAAACTTCTGTTAACCAGGTTAAGCCGATTTCATTTGTCGTCTAACTATTGTCGCTAACACCAATCGACCAGTCGTGTGGTATAAGACTATACCAACTGGCTTGATGATATACTGCTTCAAAAATAACTATCGGAGAAATCGAGTATCCTTGAGTATTAATAGCTTC
Source organism: Geoglossum glabrum (assembly GCA_021527465.2). Taxonomy (NCBI): domain Eukaryota; kingdom Fungi; phylum Ascomycota; class Geoglossomycetes; order Geoglossales; family Geoglossaceae; genus Geoglossum; species Geoglossum glabrum. Next base: position 1,107 of record JAJDFE020000260.1, on the reverse strand, counting down.
AATAACAGTAACCCATTCCCGATTGCCTAGTTGTATTGTTCTGGGTCTACCAGCATGATCAGTTCCAGTAACAACCTTAGCAGTCAAGATCACATCCATTTGGAAGCCTGTTTCGTCGAAATTGTAAATATCCTCGTTGAGAATACCATATTGTGAAATAGTATCTTGAAAACGCTTGAACCAACTGCGAATAAGAATGGGATCTTCACATTTTGCCCGTTGGTAGTCATAACAGCGATTGTATTTGGATCGTAGGTCATCGTAACGGTTGATAAAGTTGTATGCCCATCATTCTCCAATTGGTTGTGAAGCAGATGATGTAGTGTGTTGAGTAGCTAGAAGACTAGCCATTTGCCGTACAGTAGCAATTCTAGGTGACATGCTGTTGCATTATGCCGCGCTGCCATGACGTCGTCAGAAATGACGTTGGAAATTGGGTGCTGATCGCACCAAGAGTGGTGGCGGCATGAAGCTTAATTGAAGCTGAGACCGCCACCAATTTAAGAGTTCGCCGATCCTTATGTGATGGCCAGCAGGTGCAGGCACCTGCGAGATCTATATGTAGAGGCAGTGCCTCATAGCTTCTACGGCAAGAATTTCCTTAGGTCAATGCAATACATTCGTTCTGCTATCTACAATCCATTGTTTATATTGTGACTGCCCTTCCGAACCCCTCGGCCCCTGCACATACAACACATGCTGTGTTGATCCATAGATAGAATCCACTCCTTAAGACTCTCTTCTTGCGCTGGTATAAGTCGGCGATTGGAGGCAACAGAACCGCGTTTTGGTTTAATGCCTTTGACGCGTTGCTGAGCAGTACTTCGAGGAACGTCAAAGGTTGATGTAGCTGCTCGGAGACTTCGGAACTGGCCCTTCTTGTAGGCATCGATCGCAAGGTCAAGTCTACCTTCTCGGAAGAGAGTATCTTGTTGTTGTGTTGTAGCCATTGAAGTTAGTAACGTGTCGCGCTTGAAAAGTGGCCAGGATGCTTGCACGGCCAGCTTGCTTACCGACCACGTTACCGATCTTCTCGGAGGCAATGCCGAGCGGGGGGAAAAAAAAAATCGGAGTAGAATTCAGTATTGTCAAGTCATTTACAATAAC